>CATLJZ010000001.1:0-20778 GCA_949987695.1 Merzomyia westermanni
TTTTTTACGAAATCTTTAACTATCCATAAGAAAATATCTCACCAAGTTTCAAGTTTTAATCTTTTAAAATGAGGGAGAAATGGCCATAATCCTATACTATATATAGCTCCGATCTTAGCGATTTTTTTACCAAATTTTTTATTATCTGTAAGCAAATATCTCAGTAAGTTTCAAGTTTTAATCTTCCAAAATGAGGGATAAATGGCCATAATCCTCTTATCTGAACGATCGGTTGTATGGGATATATACTATAGATAGCGCCGATATTGCTGACTTTTTTACGAAATCTTTTACTATCAATAAGAAAATATCTCACCAAGTTTCAAGTTTTAATCTTTTAAAATGAGGGAGAAATGGCCATAATCCTCTTATCTGAACGATCGGTTGTATGGGATATATACTATATATAGCTCCGATCTTGCTGAGTTTTTCTCGAAATCATGGTGATTTTTTTACCAAATATTTTGCCATCTATAAGCAAATATCTCACCAAGTTTCAAGTTTTAATATTTCAAAATGAGGGATAAATGACCAAAATCCTCTTATCTAAACGATCGGTTGTATGGGATATATACTATATATAGCTCCGATCTTAGCGACTTTTTTACCAAATTTTTTATTATCTGTAAGCAAATATCTCAGTAAGTTTCAAGTTTTAATCTTCCAAAATGAGGGATAAATGACCATAATCCTCTTATCTGAACGATCGGTTGTATGGGATATATACTATATATAGCTCCGATCTTGCTGACTTTTCTACGAAATCTTTTACTATCAATAAGAAAATATCTCACCAAGTTTCAAGTTTTAATCTTTTAAAATGAGGGAGAAATGGCCATAATCCTCTTATCTGAACGATCGGTTGTATGGGATATATACTATATATAGCGCCGATATTGCTGACTTTTTTACGAAATCTTTTACTATCAATAAGAAAATATCTCACCAAGTTTCAAGTTTTAATCTTTTAAAATGAGGGAGAAATGGCCATAATCCTCTTATCTGAACGATCGGTTGTATGGGATATATACTATATATAGCTCCGATCTTGCTGAGTTTTTCACGAAATCTTTTGCTATCCATAAGAAAATATCTCACTAGGTTTCAAGTTTAAATCTTTTAAAATGAGGGAGAAATGGCCATCATACTCTTATCTGAACGATCGGTTGTATGCGATATATACTATATATAGCTCCGATCTTAGCGACTTTTTTACCAAATTTTTTATTATCTGTAAGCAAATATCTCAGTAAGTTTCAAGTTGTAATCTTCCAAAATGAGGGATAAATGACCATAATCCTCTTATCTGAACGATCGGTTGTATGGGATATATACTATATATAGCTCCGATCTTGCTGACTTTTTTACGAAATCTTTTATTATCAATAAGAAACTATCTCACCAAGTTTCAAGTTTTATTCTTTTAAAATGAGGGAGAAATGGCCATAATCCTCTTATCTGAACGATCGGTTGTATGGGATATATACTATATATAGCTCCGCTCTTAGCGATTTTTTTACCAAATTTTTTGTTATCTGTAAGCAAATATCTCAGTAAGTTTCAAGTTTTAATCTTCCAAAATGAGGGATAAATGACCATAATCCTTTTATCTGAACGATGGGTTGTATGGGATATATACTATATATACCGCCGATCTTGGTGATTTTTTTTAAAAAATATTTAACCATCTATATGCAAATATCTCACCAAGTTTCAAGTTTTAATCTTTTAAAATGAGGGAGAAATGGCCATAATCCTCTTATCTGAACGATCGGTTGTATGGGATATATACTATATATAGCCCCGAGTTAGCGATTTTTTTACCAAGTTTTTTATTATCTGTAAGCAAATATCTCAGTAAGTTTCAAGTTTTAATCTTCCAAAATGACCATACTCCTCTTATCTGAACGATCGGTTGTATGGGATATATACTATATATGGCGCCGATCTTGGTGATTTTTTTACCAAATATTTTACCATCTACGAGTACGAGTATATGCAAATATCTCACCAAGTTTCAAGTTTTAATCTTTTAAAATGAGGGAGCAATGGCCATAATCCTCTTATCTGAACGATCGGTTGTATGGGATATATACTATATATAGCTCCGATCTTGGTGATTTTTTTACGAAGTCTTTTAATATCCATAAGAAAATATCTCACCAAGTTTCAAGTTTTAATATTTCAAAATGAGGGATAAATGACCATAATCCTCTTATCTGAACGATCGGTTGTATGGGATATATACTATATATAGCTCCGATCTTGGTGATTTTTTTACGAAATCTTTTAATATCCATAAGAAAATATCTCACCAAGTTTCAAGTTTTCATCTTTTAAAATGAGGGAGAAATGGCCATAATCCTCTTATCTAAACGATCGGTTGTATGGGATATATACTATATATAGCTCCGATCTTGGCGATTTTTTTACCAAATTTTTATTATCTATATGCAAATATCTCACCAAGTTTCAAGTTTTAATCTTTTAAAATGAGGGAGAAATGGCCATAATCCTCTTTTCTGAACGATCGGTTGTATGGGATATATACTATATATAGCGCCGATCTTGGTGATTTTTTCACCAAATATTTTACCATCTATATGCAAATATCTCACCAAGTTTCAAGTTTTAATCTTTTAAAATGAGGGAGAAATGGCCATAATCCTCTTATCTGAACGATCGGTTGTATGGGATATATACTATATATAGCTCCGATCTTGCTGACTTTTTTACGAAATCTTTTACTATCAATAAGAAAATATCTCACCAAGTTTCAAGTTTTAATCTTTTAAAATGAGGGAGAAATGGCCATAATCCTCTTATCTGAACGATCGGTTGTATGGGATATATACTATATATAGCTCCGATCTTGCTGACTTTTTTACGAAATCTTTAACTATCCATAAGAAAATATCTCACCAAGTTTCAAGTTTTAATCTTTTAAAATGAGGGAGAAATGGCCATAATCCTCTTATCTGAACGATCGGTTGTATGGGATATATACTATATATACCTCTGATCTTAGCGATTTTTTTACCAAATTTTTATTATATGTAAGCAAATATCTCAGTATATTTCAAGTTTTAATCTTCCAAAATGAGGGACAAATGGCCATAATCCTCTTATCTGAACGATCGGTTGTATGGGATATATACTATAGATAGCTCCGATCTTGGTGATTTTTTTACGAAATCTTTTAATATCCATAAGAAAATATCTCAACAAGTTTCAAGTTTTCATCTTTTAAAATGAGGGAGAAATTGCCATAATCCTCTTATCTGAACGATCGGTTGTATGGGATATATACTATAGATAGCGCCGATATTGCTGACTTTTTTACGAAATCTTTTACTATCAATAAGAAAATATCTCACCAAGTTTCAAGTTTTAATCTTTTAAAATGAGGGAGAAATGGCCATAATCCTCTTATCTGAACGATCGGTTGTATATATACACTATATATAGCTCCGATCTTTGTGCTTTTTTTACGAAATCTTTTAATATCAATAAGAAAATATCTCACCAGGTTTCAAGTTTTAATCTTTTAAAATGAGGGAGAAATGGCCATAATCCTCTTATCTGAACGATCGGTTGTATGGGATATATACTATATATAGCTCCGATCTTGGTGATTTTTTTACGAAATCTTTTAATATCCATAAGAAAATATCTCAACAAGTTTCAAGTTTTCATCTTTTAAAATGAGGGAGAAATGGCCATAATCCTCTTATCTGAACGATCGGTTGTATATATACACTATATATAGCTCCGATCTTTGTGCTTTTTTTACCAAATCTTTTAATATCAATAAGAAAATATCTCACCAGGTTTCAAGTTTTAATCTTTTAAAATGAGGGAGAAATGGCCATAATCCTCTTATCTGAACGATCGGTTGTATGGGATATATACTATATATAGCGCCGATCTTCGTGATTTTTTACCAAATATTTTACCATCTATAACCAAATATCTCACCAAGTTTCAAGTTTTAATATTTCAAAATGAGGGGTAAATGACCATAATCCTCTTATCTGAACGATCGGTTGTATGGGATATATACTATATATAGCTCCGATCTTAGCGATTTTTTTACCAAATTTTTTATTATCTGTAAGCAAATATCTCAGTAAGTTTCAAGTTTTAATCTTCCAAAATGAGGGATAAATGGCCATAATCCTCTTATCTGAACGATCGGTTGTATGGGATATATACTATAGATAGCGCCGATATTGCTGACTTTTTTACGAAATCTTTTACTATCAATAAGAAAATATCTCACCAAGTTTCAAGTTTTAATCTTTTAAAATGAGGGAGAAATGGCCATAATCCTCTTATCTGAACGATCGGTTGTATATATACACTATATATAGCTCCGATCTTTGTGCTTTTTTTACAAAATCTTTTAATATCAATAAGAAAATATCTCACCAGGTTTCAAGTTTTAATCTTTTAAAATGAGGGAGAAATGGCCATAATCCTCTTATCTGAACGATCGGTTGTATGGGATATCAACTATATATAGCTCCGATCTTGGTGATTTTTTTACGAAGTCTTTTAATATCCATAAGAAAATATCTCACCAAGTTTCAAGTTTTAATATTTCAAAATGAGGGATAAATGACCATAATCCTCTTATCTGAACGATCGGTTGTATGGGATATATACTATATATAGCTCCGATCTTGGTGATTTTTTTACGAAATCTTTTAATATCCATAAGAAAATATCTCACCAAGTTTCAAGTTTTCATCTTTTAAAATGAGGGAGAAATGGCCATAATCCTCTTATCTGAACGATCGGTTGTATGGGATATATACTATATATAGCTCCGATCTTAGCGATTTTTTTACCAAATTTTTTATTATCTGTAAGCAAATATCTCAGTAAGTTTCAAGTTTTAATCTTCCAAAATGAGGGATAAATGACCATAATCCTCTTATCTGAACGATCGGTTGTATGGGATATATACTATATATAGCTCCGATCTTGGCGATTTTTTTACCAAATTTTTATTATCTACATGCAAATATCTCACCAAGTTTCAAGTTTTAATCTTTTAAAATGAAAGAGAAATGGTGTTGAGAAATGCACAAGGTTTGATATCAAATCCAATTACCGAAAGATAGTGCATATATTATGTATATGCACGCCGCTCACAAAAAGGTGCCTTTGTTCTGCACACTGTTCTTGCAAAATAAAACACCGCACTTGTATTCTGTATTAAAGGGAAATGGTTACTGAATGCCTGTAAGGCTAATGCAGCAACGCCAGGCCGTTTCTTTTATGTATTTCTAAAAAACCTGATCTGAGTTACATTCCAATAACGGACATAGTACCGCAACATTTTCATACATTTCAAAGTACATAATAAAATTTGAGAGTGTTTCAGTTGTTCGCTATATACATACATATATAAGATGTTTCTAATAATGGTATACTAAGAGAAGAGTACTAAATAATGGTGATGCCAAACTAGGTAATGGTTTTCCAAACTGGTACTTAATTTTCAACATTCCGCCCGCCAGCGCCACAGTCGTGGCGATGCTCATGATTACTGGGTATTGGTAATACCGCTAACTTGGATATAGGTCGAGTCAATTTGGTGTTAGCAGTCTTGATAGTTACTATCCGTGTAAGGTTGTCCTTGCTGGGATGAAGATGTACAACTTTAGCTAGTGGCCACTTGCATGGCGGTAATCGCTCATCAGTCAACAGCACTATTGAACCGATTTTTATGTCGTTATTTGCGTGATACCATTTCGCGATAGACTGCAGGCGATGTAAGTAATGGGTGGACCACTGAGACCAGAATTGTTGCATCTTTTGTTGAATAAGTTGCCATCGTTTTAGTCTGGATAGCGATTGTTCGATCAGAGACGGTTCTGGTAAAGTGTTTAGGGCAGTGCCTATGAGGAAGTGGCCTGGTGTAAGTACGGTCAGGTCCTCAGGATCCTCACTTAAAGCTTCGATTGGTCTCGAGTTCAAAATAGCTTCGATCTGAGTAAGCAGGGTACAAAGCTCTTCGTATGTAAGCAATGTCTCGCCAATAGTCCGATTGAGGTGGAACTTCATTAGCTTAACCATAGCTTCCCACTTCCCTCCCATATGAGGGGCTGCTGGAGGGTTGAAACACCATTGAGATAAGTCTTTGGAGAGAATGTTTTGAATCTGTTGATGTTCCGTTGTACCTTCAGTGAATAAACGTTTAAGCTCTATGCTTGCGCCGACAAAGTTTGTGCCGCAATCGGAGTACACCTTGCTTGGTATGCCGCGTCGTGATGAAAATCGTCGAAATGCAGCTATAAAACCGTCAGATGTATAATCGGTGACCGCCTCAAGGTGTACAGCCGAAGTACTAAAGCACACAAATACGCATATCCAACTTTTATACGCCCTTGAACCCCTGCCCTTCCAGCTTTTTACATTGAATGGGCCGGCATAGTCTATGCCAGTATGCGTGAACGGGCGTGAAGGTGTTACTCTTGAAAGAGGTAGTTGGCCCATCAATTGTTGAGCGCGAATCCCCCTTTGTCGAGCACACACCACACAACGTAGCACATGAGATTTTACGGGTGCCCGTCCGCCAATAATCCAGTATTGTTGTCTTATATGTGCTAAAGTGAGCTGAGTCCCACCATGGAGAGTTTGTTGGTGAGAATGACTTATGATTAGGGAAGACAGTGCTGAGTGGCGCGGCAGAATTGCAGGATGTCTCTCACAGTAGCTTAGGGAGGAGTTGTTCAAGCGACCTCCAACCCTGATGATACCGTCATCATCTATAAATGCTGTAAGTCGATTAAACGGGTGATTTCCGCTAAGTTTTGATCCACTTCTTAGAATTTTTAACTCTGATGAGAAAAACACTGCTTGAGTTGCTCGTATCCAGAATAGTTTTGCGTGGTTCAGATCCGTCGTGGTTGTGTTGATTACTGGGTAGTTCTCAAGCTTGGCTTTTAACCGACGATATATTCTGAAAGAAAGAGCAGTGATGCGTAACAATTTATTAAATGAGGAATACCTATAAATTAAATCCCAATGATAGTCTCTCTTCGGTGTGACAGCTATAAGTGACACTACAGGTCGAGCCTCCAGGTCACTATCTTGATCTGCTTCCGTTGCTTGAGGAGGCCAAGAACACATTTCCTCATTTAACCATGTTGGGCCTGTCCACCAGATGGGATGATTTATTAATTGTGTAGTGGGGATCCCCCGAGAAGCGCAGTCCGCAGGATTTTGTGACCCAGGAACATATTTCCACTGGGCGTTTGGTAAAAGATTTTGAATTTGATCGACTCTGTTTCGAACAAAGTCTTTCCACCGTGAAGAATGAGCTTTGACCCAGGTAAGAGCAACTTTCGAGTCCGTCCACAAATGAATGCTTTCTATGTCCGCTTGAACTGTGTCTTGTACATATTTTGTGAGTTTTGTGAGTATCAGCGCTGCTGTAAGTTCCAACCTTGGGATGGTTAGCCGTTTTAATGGTGATACCTTGGTTTTTGCGCAAATTAGTGACGTCACTTTGCCTGTGAACGGTGAGTTGACGGTTATATAGACTACCGCCGCCATTGCCAGTTGAGAAGCGTCAGAGAATCCATGAATGGTGATTTTTGAGTTGGCATATGTGTAAAGCCACCGTGGAATAGAAATGCTGGCCAGACTGTTGAGTTCTTCTCTGATTAACGACCACCTTGACAGGAGTTGAGATGGCAAAGTATCATCCCAACCTATCTTATGCAGCCATAACTCCTGTAGAAACATTTTTGCCTTGATAATTACCGGTGAGATGAAGCCGGGTGGGTCGAATATCTGAGCCACTTCAGATAATATATGCCGTTTCGTTGTGGATTTTACCCGAGATGATGCTTGACATGTGAATTGGAACCGGTCACCTTGTGGCAGCCACATCATTCCCAGCATTTTTGTGGCAGAATCATCTAGTGTGACTGGTGTAGATATATCTTCGCTTGAGCGTATGTTATTTATTAATGCAATATTGTTAGAATGCCACTTTGCAAGTGGGAATCCGCCCGCATCGCATAATTCTTTCAACTGTACCGCCTTTTCCTGTAGCTCTGAGATTGTATCTGCGCCACCAAAAATATCATCAACATACCGCCCTTTAATCAATGATGGCACCGCCAATGGGAATTTATGCCCCTCATCTTCAACGAGCTGTAAAAGGGCTCGTACTGCCAAATACGGTGCTGCCTTGGTACCATAAGTTACTGTGGAGAGTTGATAAGGCACCTCCACTTGATCTTCGTTCAGCCATAAGATTCGTTGAAGATTCCAGTCATCTGGATGAACTTTGATCTGCCGATACATTTTGGTGATGTCCGTTGCAAAAATATAGCGATGTTGCCGCACCCATATGAGAACGTCCGTGATATTGAGCAGTAGGTTTGGGCCCGTATACATGATATCGTTGAGTGACAGCCCAGATGTGGTTGGGCTGGAACCGTTGAACACAACCCTCAACTTGGTAGTTGTACTCTCTGGTTTCATTACACCGTGGTGAGGTAAATAGTAATGCGGAAGTCCAGTTATTGTGTGATGTGTTGATTTCACCATGTGGCCGAGGTGCTCATATTCGCTCATGAAACTAGTGTAAAGTCGAGAATATTCTTCGTCTGTTTTTAAAGTTCTCACGATCCGCCGTAAGCACTGCTGGGCAATGTGATGGGATTCTCCCAGATGTGTAGATGGCATTTTCAGTGGCAATCTTACTACATATCTACCTTGCCCATCTCTGGAATGAGTTTTTCTGAAATGTGCTTCACATTCGTCTTCTTCTGGTGTTGTTGATTGAGGGACGTCGGATGGTACTTCTTCCTGCATCCAAAACTTTGTAATTAGTGTTTGAAGATCCTCATCCTGGGCCCTTGTTTCTACTTGATGAACTCTGAATGTTTTGGAGTGAGTAGAAGAAACAGGGCCTAACACCAACCATCCAAAGATAGACAGTTGAGCCACTGGAGACGTTGCAGAATGCCGAATAATGTTGGGCTTGATTATATGACCATAGTAATCAGCTCCGATTATGATATCAATAGCTCTAGATACCCTGAAGTCAGGATCGGCTAACTGTAGGTTGTCGATATGGCTCCAGTGGTGGTGAGACAGAGACACATCTGCTGGAGGTAAACGGCTTGATAACGTTTGTATGATATGGGCTTCTATCTCGACGTCGCTACGTTCATAAAATGACGATAGGATGAGTGAAATACGACCTTTCGTTTGTAGGGCCCTTTGCCCTCCAATGCCTACAATTTTAACACATGAACGTTGTCTTTGAAGGTGCAGCTGAGTGACCATTCCATCCCTGATAAACGATAACTGGGATCCAGTATCAATGAGTAACCGAACTGTAGTATTTGCTACTGACGTTCTCACTACAGCTAGAGCAGTGGCGAGCAATGTAAACTGATCTGATAAATTACCAGACTGTAACTGCGAAGGGGTTGTGGTCTGCGCCGTTGAGGCATTATGGTGCACGTCTAGTCATTGTGAGGACTGGCCGGATGTGGATGTTGAACCTGGTATGGGGCGTGATGGGTCATGCAACATGGTATGATGCTTGCGGTTGCACTCTTTGCAGAGGTATGCTGATCTACATGAGCGAGCCGCATGCGGCCCAAGACAATTAAAACATAATGACTTGGCAATAACTATTTGCTTGCGTGCCGCCTTATCTAGAGCTCGAAATTTAGGGCACGTAACAATAAAATGATTCTCCTTACACATATCACAAGCCCGTTGTTGCTTTTGTTGAGAACTCTGTAGTGTTACTTGATGAGTTGCTGCTATTGACTTTGACTTTGTTAAAGCTGTTGGTTTGGAAGATGACGAGGAAGCTTCGACACGCTCAAGTGTTCGTACTCTCGATGTAAGGTATGTCTCGATATCCTTTACGCCCGGATAATTTGTTGTGGAACCAAGTGAGTTTTCCCAGCTCTCTCGAGATGGTCTATCAAGATTGCGTTGTACTTTATCAACGAGGAAGCACTCCCACAATTTTTGTCCGGCCCCAAGCAGTTGCAGAGCCTTTGTTACTTCAGTGATCGTGGTAAGAATTTTGTTGAGAGAAGCCGCATGTTTTGGAAGAGCCGGCTGCATGTTGTTCAGCATATCCAAATATTCTTGAATTATGTGTCGTTTGTTTTCGAAACGGTTTGTGAGCAATTCCCATGCTACAGCCATTGACTCATCCGTGTAGGGTAAAGATGCGATAAGCTGAGATGCTGATCCCGTGCAACAACTTCTAAGATAGTGAAACTTATCCTGCTCCCTTAAACGCGCATCGGTCTTAATCAAGCTTTCAAAGTGACCTTTAAACTCTGGCCATTTTGCATATTCTCCATTGAATTTTTGTAGCTCAATTTCAGGAAGTTTTGTGTACCTAGTGTCACTTTGAATAACTCGCGAGGTCAAATATGACGAATTTGTTGTTGGCGTGAGAATTTCCCGCAGGCGCCCCAATTTAAGTTTAGCTGTCATGTAAGACTTGCACTCCGATGACTGATAAGATTTAGCGAAGTATTCATGATTAGCCATACTACGTGGCCAAGTAACCTCAGCTATCGCGTGATCTTTCAAAAATGTTTTGTGTAGTTCTTCCAATTGTGTGGCCCAAACTTGCACATCACTCAAGGTGACACCATCAACATCATTTGGAATTTGTTCTATTAAGTCGCTCATGGAATCAAGCCTTGACTTCTGTGATGCAACTTTAAACAGGAGTTCTGACGGCAATTGATTAACTGGTGAAGTTGACCTTGTAATGACACCGCCTTGAGCGTTGGAAATTGTTATGGCCGGGGTACGAGTCGGCTTCTGTGAAGTTACAGACTTTCCCTTAGTGCTTTCAATCGAATCGTCCTCGTGGTCACTCATGTTGAAAACCGTATGTGATTACCCAATGAAGTTAGTGGACTGTAAATAAATCGAGCCGCTATCCGGCTCGAAGGACCAGAAAATGTTGAGAAATGCACAAGGTTTGATATCAAATCCAATTACCGAAAGATAGTGCATATATTATGTATATGCACGCCGCTCACAAAAAAGTGCCTTTGTTCTGCACACTGTTCTTGCAAAATAAAACACCGCACTTGTATTCTGTATTAAAGGGAAATGGTTACTGAATGCCTGTAAGGCTAATGCAGCAACGCCAGGCCGTTTCTTTTATGTATTTCTAAAAAACCTGATCTGAGTTACATTCCAATAACGGACATAGTACCGCAACATTTTCATACATTTCAAAGTACATAATAAAATTTGAGAGTGTTTCAGTTGTTCGCTATATACATACATATGTAAGATGTTTCTAATAATGGTATACTAAGAGAAGAGTACTAAATAATGGTGATTCCAAACTGGTACTTAATTTTCAACAAATGGCCATAATCCTCTTATCTGAACGATCGGTTGTATGGGATATATACTATATATAGCTCCGATCTTGGTGATTTTTTTACGAAATCTTTTAATATCCATAAGAAAATATCTCACCAAGTTTCAAGTTTTCATCTTTTAAAATGAGGGAGAAATGGCCATAATCCTCTTATCTGAACGATCGGTTGTATGGGATATATACTATATATAGCTCCCATCTTGGTGATTTTTTTACGAAATCTTTTAATATCCATAAGAAAATATCTCACCAAGTTTCAAGTTTTCATCTTTTAAAATGAGGGAGAAATGGCCATAATCCTCTTATCTGAACGATCGGTTGTATGTGATATATACTATATATAGCTCCGATCTTAGCGATTTTTTTACCAAATTTTTTATTATCTGTAAGCAAATATCTCAGTAAGTTTCAAGTTTTAATCTTCCAAAATGAGGGATAAATGACCATAATCCTCTTATCTGAACGATCGGTTGTATGGGATATATACTATATATAGCTCCGATCTTTGCGATTTTCTTACCAAATTTTTTATTATCCATAAGAAAATATCTCACCAAGTTTCAAGTTTTAATCTTTAAAATAAGGGAGAAATGGCCATAATCCTCTTATCTGAACGATCGGTTGTATGGGATATGTACTATATATAGCGCCGATCTTCGTGATTTTTTACCAAATATTTTACCATCTATATGCAAATACCTCAACAAGTTTCAAGCTTTAATCTTTTAAAATGAGGGAGAAATGGTCATAATCCTCTTATCTGAACGATCGGTTGTATGGGATATATACTATATATAGCTCCGATCTTGGTGATTTTTTTACGAAATCTTTTAATATCCATAAGAAAATATCTCACCAAGTTTCAAGTTTTCATCTTTTAAAATGAGGGAGAAATGGCCATAATCCTCTTATCTGAACGATCGGTTGTATGGGATATATACTATATATAGCTCCGATCTTAGCGATTTTTTTACCAAATTTTTTATTATCTGTAAGCAAATATCTCAGTAAGTTTCAAGTTTTAATCTTCCAAAATGAGGGATAAATGACCATAATCCTCTTATCTGAACGATCGGTTGTATGGGATATATACTATATATAGCTCCGATCTTGCTGACTTTTTTACGAAATCTTTTAATATCAATAAGAAAATATCTCACCAGGTTTCAAGCTTTAATCTTTTAAAATGAGGGAGAAATGGTCATAATCCTCTTATCCGAACGATCGGTTGTATGGGATATATACTATATATAGCTCCGATCTTGGTGCTTTTTTTACGAAATCTTTTAATATCAATAAGAAAATATCTCACCAGGTTTTAAGTTTAATCTTTTAAAATGAGGGAGAAATGGCCATAATCCTCTTATCTGAACGATCGGTTGTATGGGATATCAACTATATATAGCTCCGATCTTGGTGATTTTTTTACGAAGTCTTTTAATATCCATAAGAAAATATCTCACCAAGTTTCAAGTTTTAATATTTCAAAATGAGGGATAAATGACCATAATCCTCCTATCTGAACGATCGGTTGTATGGGATATATACTATATATAGCTCCGATCTTGGTGATTTTTTTACGAAATCTTTTAATATCCATAAGAAAATATCTCACCAAGTTTCAAGTTTTCATCTTTTAAAATGAGGGAGAAATGGCCATAATCCTCTTATCTGAACGATCGGTTGTATGGGATATATACTATATATAGCTCCGATCTTAGCGATTTTTTTACCAAATTTTTTATTATCTGTAAGCAAATATCTCAGTAAGTTTCAAGTTTTAATCTTCCAAAATGAGGGATAAATGACCATAATCCTCTTATCTGAACGATCGGTTGTATGGGATATATACTATATATAGCTCCGATCTTGGCGATTTTTTTACCAAATTTTTATTATCTATATGCAAATATCTCACCAAGTTTCAAGTTTTAATCTTTTAAAATGACTGAGAAATGGCCATAATCCCCTTATCTGAACGATCGGTTGTATGGGATATATACTATATATAGCTCCCATCTTGGTGATTTTTTTACGAAATCTTTTAATATCCATAAGAAAATATCTCACCAAGTTTCAAGTTTTCATCTTTTAAAATGAGGGAGAAATGGCCATAATCCTCTTATCTGAACGATCGGTTGTATGGGATATATACTATATATAGCTCCGATCTTAGCGATTTTTTTACCAAATTTTTTATTATCTGTAAGCAAATATCTCAGTAAGTTTCAAGTTTTAATCTTCCAAAATGAGGGATAAATGACCATAATCCTCTTATCTGAACGATCGGTTGTATGGGATATATACTATATATAGCTCCGATCTTAGCGATTTTTTTACCAAATTTTTTATTATCCATAAGAAAATATCTCACCAAGTTTCAAGTTTTAATCTTTAAAATAAGGGAGAAATGGCCATAATCCTCTTATCTGAACGATCGGTTGTATGGGATATATACTATATATAGCGCCGATCTTCGTGATTTTTTACCAAATATTTTACCATCTATATGCAAATACCTCAACAAGTTTCAAGCTTTAATCTTTTAAAATGAGGGAGAAATGGTCATAATCCTCTTATCTGAACGATCGGTTGTATGGGATATATACTATATATAGCTCCGATCTTGGTGATTTTTTTACGAAATCTTTTAATATCCATAAGAAAATATCTCACCAAGTTTCAAGCTTTAACCCATTTTCGGCCAATGGTCGATTTTTCGACCACCATTTTTAGAGGTCCATATCTCTCAAACTAAATGTTGATTTTCTGATCCGTTTACAGGGTTAGTAAATTTGGAATATCGGCGGCGCCGTGAGTGTAGATATTTTGAAAAAATGCTTGATTTAAAATTTTAGTGATAGGAAGAAAATATACATATTTTTAACAGTTTTTTGTTTAAATAAAAATTATTAGAAGACAAATGTTAAAAGTAATTAACACCAACATCTTGGGAAGATAAAATATCAACCTGTAAGAATAAAAAAATTTCCACTTTAATTTTGCCAATTTTCTAACTTTTCCAAGAACGTTAATTTCAGTGGTCGAAAAATCGACCGCTGGCCAGAAATCGTCAAGTAGGTTAAAAAAAATTGTAAGCAGTATTCGTTTTATTCATTGTATAAATGCAAACTAGTATCATCTGAATTCTGAAAATGTATAAGGTTTTGGTTTAGCTCTATTTAAAGTTCTCCTTTTTTAGTAAAAGTCTGGCAACTCCCGTGGCTTTGCAATACTCTTGTATCATATATTTGTCTTCCTCTATCCATCGTTACTTAAAGTTTGAAAAGGGTATTCCCCGGATTGTCTTGCTTTGATTTTGGTCAGTTCATTTTTTAAAATTATGCGGGCAATAGGCGAATACAATGCCGGTTCGTAAATCAATAAAAATTTGTGAAATTATGGCCATTTTAATGAGCCATTTTCAGACGATGAGGAGGATCAAGCTGTATCGAACGCAAAGGAGGTCGACATTGTATACATTCCACCGCCTGATGTGGAGTGCATGACGGACGAAGAAGACTTGGATGATGACCTGATAAATATTAACGACGACAGTAATGATTACCTCAAAATAGCAAGCACAGTTGAGCTACAATACTCAGAAGCAGAGAATATTCCAAATGCAGGTAACGATCTGGGTGACGCAGAAAATCCATCAACATCCAATGCATGTGGCGGATTTAAGAAAAAATCTTACTTACTCCGTATTCCAAATTAGAAAAAGAATCGGAGAAAATGGGATTGGTGGTGAACGAGGGCAAAACGAAGTACCTTCTGTCATCATGCAAAGAGTCAGCGCATTCGCGCCTTGGCAACCAAGCCACTGTTGGCAGCAATAATTTCGTTTACCTGGGAACCAGCATTAACACCAACAATAATGTTAGCCTAGAAATCCGACGAAGAATTACTCTTGCAAACAAATGCTAGTTCGGACTGAGTAGGCAATTGAAAAGTAAAGTCCTCTCTCGACGAACGAAAATAACACTCTACAAGTCACTCATCGCACCCGTCCTGCTATATGGTGCAGAAGCGTGGACACTAACAACATCTGATGAGGCGGCTCTGGGAGCATTCGAGAGAAAGGTTTTTCGAAAGATTTGTGGACCTCTACGCGTTGGTACTGAAGATGATTTAATGATGACCCGACATAGTTCAGCGAATTAAAACACAGCGGCTTCGCTGGCTAGGCCACGTAGTGCGAATGAGCGAAGATGCTCCAGCCTAGAAGGTCTTCTTATCGGTACCCGCCGGTGGAAGCAGAGGAAGAGGGAGACCACCACTCGGGCGGAAGAACCAAGTGCAGACCGATTTGCGATCCCGCGGTGTTTCCAATTGGCGCAACGAAGAAACGACTGGCGAGCTATGTTGGACGGTCAAAATCGCCCAGTCGGTTAGATGACCATTTAAAGAAGAAGAAGGTTTGGCGAAAGCCTAGAAATTTTCAATACACAAGAAAGCCAATAAATGTAGAAAGTCACAAAATGGAAGATATTTTTGCTGAAATTGGTAAGAACCGTCTGACTTTGTCAACAACATTACTATCTATTATTTTGGTACGTATATTTCATCTCCTTTTTTCCAGGCTCTAAATCTCCCTATGATCTATTTGCATTGTTTTTTGATGAAAAAGTTATTGAAGAGATTACAACTTTTACAAATGAATATGCCAATCAACACAATACTTCAATTGACGTCACGCCATTAGAAATACATAGATTTATTGGTATTTTGTACCTTTCGGGGTACCATACTTTGCCTCACATTGACTATTATTGGTCAGTTCGACCCGACATGGGGATTCCGATAGTGAAACAAGCGATGAGTCATAATCGCTTTAAAAAAATTAAACAGTTTCTTCATCTCTCATATAACAACAATTTAAATACAGCAGATCGATTTGCAAAGGTTCGCCCTATTACTGATGCTCTAAACGAAAGATTTATGCAATTTGGAGTCTTTAGTCATATTCCTTCTATCGACGAACAGATGATTCCGTACTTTGGTCGCCACTCTTGCAAGATGTTTATCAAAGGAAAGCCGATCAGGTTTGGATTCAAGTCGTTTCTTCGATAATTTTTTTTCTTCTTATTACCGCATGTGTCTTTTGAATGAACGTCGATTCTTTGCAACTGGCACTGTACGCGAAAATAGAATGGGAAAACCACCGCTAAGATGTTTAAAAAAGAAAAGCGCAGAGCATTTGACTAGCTACTCGATAGTAATCAAGAAATATTGACTGTCCGGTGGAAAGACAATGCTCTTGTCAATGTTATAACCAATAACTCGAGTGTGGAGCCAATTGTTTCTGCTAAAAGACATTGCCGTAAAAACTATTGCTATATCGCAACCATTAGTTATTCAAGAGTATAATAAGGGTAGGGTGGTGTAGATCTGCATGATAATGCTATAGCAAATTATCGTATTTGTATTCGAGGAAAGAAGTGGTGGTGTCCACTAGGACAAACCTTCTTGGTAACGCCATGGTCAATGCGTGGAAGCTGCATTGTATGATTGCAAAAATCCAAAAGACATCCCCACTTTCGCAAATTAATTTTCGTTCTGAAGTCACAACAAAATTGTGTGTTTATGACAATGAAGAAGAAGGCAGACGTGGACATGAAGGCGGAGACTTAAACCAGCCGTCGAACCTTCCTCGGAGCAACGAAAGGATACATTCTGTAATAAAAAGTCTTGAAAAAAAATATCGGCCCTGTAAATTATGCAAGAAACATACTATTTTTACTTGCAAAAAATCCAATATTTACTTACATACTAAATGCTTTGATGAATATCATAAAAATTTGTAAATTGACGTCTCTATCAATGTTTATAAAATATGTATGTATATGTATAAGAATGTATAACATTTCAATACTAAGCAGTTTTCTTTGAAATAAAAACAAATAACTCAAGTTTAAGAGCAACATTTTTTGTCATGAAGCAATTTATTTTTTTTACATACTTGACGGATTTTGGCCAGTGGTCGATTTTTCGACCAGTCCACAAAAAGCAAACGGCTGGTCAGAATCTTTTTATATTTGAAATTTTTCTTGATTATGGTCCTAAAAGCCTTTCCTTTAAAAGGGAACAAAAAATTATAACGGGATCATGTAGCGGCCGAAGATGGGTTAATCTTTTAAAATGAGGGAGAAATGGCCATAATCCTCTTTTCTGAACGATCGGTTGTATGGGATAATACTATATATAGCGCCGATCTTGGTGATTTTTTCACCAAATATTTTACCATCTATATGCAAATATCTCACCAAGTTTCAAGTTTTAATCTTTTAAAATGAGGGAGAAATGGCCATAATCCTCTTATCTGAACGATCGGTTGTATGGGATATATACTATATATAGCTCCGATCTTGGTGATTTTTTTACGAAATCTTTTAATATCCATAAGAAATTATCTCACCAAGTTTCAAGTTTTCATCTTTTAAAATGAGGGAGAATTGGCCATAATCCTCTTATCTGAACGATCGGTTGTATGGGATATATACTATATATAGCTCCGATCTTAGCGATTTTTTTACCAAATTTTTTATTATCTGTAAGCAAATATCTCAGTAAGTTTCAAGTTTTAATCTTCCAAAATGAGGGATAGATGCGATTTTTTTACCAAATTTTTTATTATCTGTAAGCAAATATCTCAGTAAGTTTCAAGTTTTAATCTTCCAAAATGAGGGATAAATGAGCATAATCCTCTTATCTGAACGATCGGTTGTATGGGATATATACTATATATAGCTCCGATCTTGCTGACTTTTTTACGAAATCTTTTACTATCCATAAGAAAATATCTCACCAAGTTTCAAGTTTTAATCTTTAAAATAAGGGAGAAATGGCCATAATCCTCTTATCTGAACGATCGGTTGTATGGGATATATACTATATATAGCGCCGATCTTCGTGATTTTTTACCAAATATTTTACCATCTATATGCAAATACCTCAACAAGTTTCAAGCTTTAATCTTTTAAAATGAGGGAGAAATGGTCATAATCCTCTTATCTGAACGATCGGTTGTATGGGATATATACTATATATAGCTCCGATCTTGGTGATTTTTTTACGAAATCTTTTAATATCCATAAGAAAATATCTCACCAAGTGTCAAGCTTTAATCTTTTAAAATGAGGGAGAAATGGCCATAATCCTCTTTTCTGAACGATCGGTTGTATGGGATATATACTATATATAGCGCCGATCTTGGTGATTTTTTCACCAAATATTTTACCATCTATATGCAAATATCTCACCAAGTTTCAAGTTTTAATCTTTTAAAATGAGGGAGAAATGGCCATAATCCTCTTATCTGAACGATCGGTTGTATGGGATATATACTATATATAGCTCCGATCTTGGTGATTTTTTTACGAAATCTTTTAATATCCATAAGAAAATATCTCACCAAGTTTCAAGTTTTCATCTTTTAAAATGAGGGAGAATTGGCCATAATCCTCTTATCTGAACGATCGGTTGTATGGGATATATACTATATATAGCTCCGATCTTGCTGACTTTTTTACGAAATCTTTAACTATCCATAAGAAAATATCTCACCAAGTTTCAAGTTTTAATCTTTTAAAATGAGGGAGAAATGGCCATAATCCTCTTATCTGAACGATCGGTTGTATGGGATATATACTATATATAGCTCCGATCTTGGTGACTTTTTTACGAAATCTTTTAATATCCATAAGAAAATATCTCACCAAGTTTCAAGTTTTAATCTTTTAAAATGAGGGAGAAATAGCCATAATCCTCTTATCTGAACGATCGGTTGTATGGGATATATACTATATATACCTCTGATCTTAGCGATTTTTTTACCAAATTTTTTATTATCTGTAAGCAAATATCTCAGTAAGTTTCAAGTTTTAATCTTCCAAAATGAGGGATAGATGCGATTTTTTTACCAAATTTTTTATTATCTGTAAGCAAATATCTCAGTAAGTTTCAAGTTTTAATCTTCCAAAATGAGGGATAAATGGCCATAATCCTCTTTTCTGAACGATCGGTTGTATGGGATATATACTATATATAGCGCCGATCTTGGTGATTTTTTCACCAAACATTTTACCATCTATATGCAAATATCTCACCAAGTTTCAAGTTTTAATCTTTTAAAATGAGGGAGAAATGGCCATAATCCTCTTTTCTGAACGATCGGTTGTATGGGATATATACTATATATAGCGCCGATCTTGGTGATTTGTTCACCAAATATTTTACCATCTATATGCAAATATCTCACCAAGTTTCAAGTTTTAATCTTTTAAAATGAGGGAGAAATGGCCATAATCCTCTTATCTGAACGATCGGTTGTATGGGATATATACTATATATAGCTCCGATCTTGGTGATTTTTTTACGAAATCTTTTAATATCCATAAGAAAATATCTCACCAAGTTTCAAGTTTTAATCTTTTAAAATGAGGGAGAAATAGCCATAATCCTCTTATCTGAACGATCGGTTGTATGGGATATATACTATATATACCTCTGATCTTAGCGATTTTTTTACCAAATTTTTTATTATCTGTAAGCAAATATCTCAGTAAGTTTCAAGTTTAATCTTCCAAAATGAGGGATAGATGCGATTTTTTTACCAAATTTTTTATTATCTGTAAGCAAATATCTCAGTAAGTTTCAAGTTTTAATCTTCCAAAATGAGGGAGAAATGGCCATAATCCTCTTATCTGAACGATCGGTTGTATGGGATATATACTATATATAGCTCCGATCTTGGTGATTTTTTTACGAAATCTTTTAATATCCATAAGAAAATATCTCACCAAGTTTCAAGTTTTAATCTTTTAAAATGAGGGAGAAATAGCCATAATCTTCTTATCTGAACGATCGGTTGTATGGGATATATACTATATATACCTCTGATCTTAGCGCTTTTTTTAACAAATTTTTATTATATGTAAGCAAATATCTCAGTATATTTCAAGTTTTAATCTTCCAAAATGAGGGACAAATGGCCATAATCCTCTTAGCTGAACGATCGGTTGTATGGGATATATACTATATATAGCTCCGATCTTAGCGATTTTTTTACCAAATTTTTTGTTATCTGTAAGCAAATATCTCAGTAAGTTTCAAGTTTTAATCTTCCAAAATGAGGGATAAATGGCCATAATCCTCTTATCTGAACGATCGGTTGTATGGGATATATACTATAGATAGCGCCGATATTGCTAACTTTTTTACGAAATCTTTTACTATCAATAAGAAAATATCTCACCAAGTTTCAAGTTTTAATCTTTTAAAATGAGGGAGAAATGGCCATAATCCTCTTATCTGAACGATCGGTTGTATGGGATATATACTATATATAGCTCCGATCTTGG
>CATLJZ010000002.1:0-73856 GCA_949987695.1 Merzomyia westermanni
CTCCCTTCCTTTCCTTTCCTTCACTTTCTTTTAATAAACTGGTTTTATTCTATTTTATTTCACACACCCTACCACAAATACAAAAACAAAAAAAACTCCGGTGTTGAATACTCTTTATAGATAATCATTTCTTTTCTCTCCGTTTCTTACCTTTTCTTTATTTTCTCTTCCTTTCATTTCCTTTCCTTTCCCTGCCCTTTCTCTCCCCTTCCCTTTCTTACTTTTCTTTTAATTCCCTTTCTTTTCTATATTCCCTTCCCTCCCTTTCTTTTTCTTTCCTTTTCCTTCCTCTCCTTAATTTTTCTTTCCTCTTCTTACCTTTCCTTTCTTTTCCATTACCTTCCTTTCCCTTTACTTTTCTTACCCTTCCTTTCCTTTCCCTTGCTTTTCATTTTTCTTTTCTTTTCTTTTCTTTTCTTTTCTTTTCTTTTCTTTTCTTTTCTTTTCTTTTCTTTTCTTTTCTTTTCTTTTCTTTTCTTTTCTTTTCTTTTCTTTTCTTTTCTTTTCTTTTCTTTTCTTTTCTTTTCTTTTCTTTTCTTTTCTTTCTTTTCTTTTCTTTTCTTTTCTTTTCTTTTCTTTTCTTTTCTTTTCTTTTCTTTTCTTTTCTTTTCTTTTCTTTTCTTTTCTTTTCTTTTCTTTTCTTTTCTTTTCTTTTCTTTTCTTTTCTTTTCTTTTCTTTTATTTTCTTTTCTTTCCTTTCCTTTTTCTTTCCTGCCTTTCCTTTAACTTCTTTTTCTTTTCTTACCTTGCCTTTCCTTACCTTTCCTTTACTTTCCTTTCCATTGCCTTCCTTTCCTTTTCCTTCCCTTACATTTTTTTTCTTTTCCTTTCCTTTTCTTTCATTTCCTTTTCATTCCCTTCCTTTCCTTTTCTTTCCTTTTTTCCTTTCCCTTTCTTGTCTTTTCCTTCTTTTCCTTTTCTTTTCTTACCTTGCCTTTCCTTTCCTTTCTTTTACTTTCCTTTCCATTACCTTCCTTTCCTTTTCTTTCCCTTCCATTTTTTTTTTTTTTCTTTTACTTTCCTTTTCTTTCCTTTCCTTTCCTTTCCTTTCCTTTCTTTTCCTTTCCTCTTCCTACCTTTCCTTTTCTTTGCTTTCCTGTCCTTTTCCTTTCAATTCCCGTCCTTTCCTTTTCTTTCCTTTCCCTTCCTTTCTTTCTTACCTTTTCTTTTTTTTTCTTTTCTTTTCTTTTATTTTCTTTTTTTTTCTTTTCTTTTCTTTTCTTTTCTTTTCTTTTCTTTTCTTTTCTTTTCTTTTCTTTTCTTTTCTTTTCGTTTCTTTTCTTTTCCTTTCCTTTCGTTTCTTTTCTTACTTTGCCTTTGCTTACCATTCATTTCCTTTCCTTTCCATTCCCTTCCTTTCAATTAGTTTCCTTTCCTTTCATTTCCCTTCGTTTCAATTCCTTTCCTTTTCCTTCCTTTTCTTTTCCTTTTCTTTCATTTCCTTTTCTTTCCTTTCCTTTCTTTTCCTTTCCTTTCTTGCCCTTTCCTTTCCTATCTGTTCCTTTCCTCTTCTTACCTTTCCTTTTCTTTGATTTCCGGTCCTTTTTCGCTCATTTGCTTTTCTTTTCATTCCCTTCCTTTCCCTTTACTTTTCTTTCCCTTCCTTTCCTTTCCTTTTCCATTCCTCTTCTTACCTTTCCTTTCCTTTCCCTTACCTTCCTTTTTTATATTTTCTTTTCTTTTCCTTTCTCTTCTTTTCTTTTCTTACTTTGCCTTTGCTTACCATTCATTTCCTTTCCATTCCCTTCCTTTCAATTAGTTTCGTTTCCTTTCATTTCCCTTCTTTTTAATTCCTTTCCTTTCTATCCCTTTCTTACCTCTACTTTCCACTCCCTTCCTTTCCTTTCCTTCACTTTCTTTTAATAAACTTGTTTTATTCTATTTTATTTCATTCACACACACCCTACCACAAATACAAAAACAAACCAAACTCCGGTGTTGAATACTCTTTATAGATAATAATTTATTTTATTCTTTTCTCTCCGTTTCTTACCTTTTCTTTATTTTCGTTTCCTCTCCTTTCCTTTCTCTCCCCTTCCCTTTCTTACCTTTCTTTTACTTCCCTTTCCTTTCCTTTCCTTTCCTTTCCTTTCCGTCCTCTCCTTTTCCTTCCTTTTCTGCACTTTCTTTTAATAAACTTGTTTTATTCTATTTTATTTCATTCACACACACCCTACCACAAATACAAAAACAATAAAACCTCCGGTGTTGAATACTCTTTATAGATAATCATTTATTTTATTCTTTTCTCTCCGTTTCTTACCTTTTCTTTATTTTCTCTTCCTTTCATTTCCTTTCCTTTCCCTACCCTTTCTCTCCCCTTCCCTTTCTTACTTTTCTTTTAATTCCCTTTCTTTTCTATATTCCCTTCCCTCTCTTTGTTTTCCTTTCCTTTCTTTCCTTTTCCTTTCTTTTTCTTTCCTTTTCCTTCCTCTCCTTAATTTTTCTTTCCTCTTCTTACCTTTCCTTTCTTTTCCATTACCTTCCTTTCCCTTTACTTTTTTTACCCTTCCTTTCCTTTCCCTTGCTTTTCATTTTTCTTTTCTTTTCTTTTCTTTTCTTTTCTTTTCTTTTCTTTTCTTTTCTTTTCTTTTCTTTTCTTTTCTTTTCTTTTCTTTTCTTTTCTTTTCTTTTCTTTTCTTTTCTTTTCTTTTCTTTTCTTTTCTTTTCTTTTCTTTTCTTTTCTTTTCTTTTCTTTTCTTTTCTTTTCTTTTCTTTTCTTTCCTTTCCTTTTCATTCCTTTCCTTTACTTTTCTTTCTTTTCCTTTCATTTCCTTTTCTGTCGTGCCTTTCTTTTCCTTTACTTTCCTTTCTCTTTCTTTCCTTTCCTTGCCTTTGCTTTTCTTTCCATTCAATGCCTTTTCTTTCCTGCCTTTCCTTTACTTTCCTTTTCTTTTCCTTTCTTTCCTTTCCTTTACTTTTCTTTCCCTTCCTTTCCTTTCCTTTCCTTCCCTTTCCTTCCTTTCCTTTTCTTTCCTTTCCTTTTTCTTTCCTGCCTTTCATTTATTTTCTTTTTCTTTTCTTACCTTGCATTTCCTTACCTTTCATTTACTTTCCTTTCCATTGCCTTCCTTTCCTTTTCCTTCCCTTACATTTTTTTCTTTTCCTTTCCTTTTCTTTCATTTCCTTTTCATTCCCTTCCTTTTCTTTTCTTTCCTTTTTTCCTTTCCCTTTCTTGTCTTTTCCTTCTTTTCCTTTTCTTTTCTTACCTTGCCTTTCCTTTCCTTTCTTTTACTTTCCTTTCCATTACCTTCCTTTCCTTTTCTTTCCTTTCCATTTTTTCTTTTTTCTTTTACTTTCCTTTTCTTTCCTTTCCTTTCTTTTCCTTTCCTCTTCCTACCTTTCCTTTTCTTTGCTTTCCTGTCCTTTTCCTTTCAATTCCCGTCCTTTGCTTTTCTTTCCTTTCCCTTCCTTTCTTTCTTACCTTTTCTTTTTTTTCTTTTCTTTTCTTTTCTTTTCTTTTCTTTTCTTTTCTTTTCTTTTCTTTTCTTTTCTTTTCCTTTCCTTTCGTTTCTTTTCTTACTTTGCCTTTGCTTACCATTCATTTCCTTTCCTTTCCATTCCCTTCCTTTCAATTAGTTTCCTTTCCTTTCATTTCCCTTCGTTTCAATTCCTTTCCTTTTCCTTCCTTTTCTTTTCCGTTTCTTTCATTTCCTTTTCTTTCCTTTCCTTTCCTTTCTTTTACTTTCCTTTCCTGCCCTTTCCTTTCCTATCTCTTCCTTTCCTCTTCTTACCTTGCCTTTTCTTTGATTTCCGGTCCGTTTTCGCTCATTTGCTTTTCTTTTCATTCCCTTCCTTTCCCTTTACTTTTCTTTCCCTTCCTTTCCTTTCCATTCCTCTTCTTACCTTTCCTTTCCCTTCCCTTCCTTTTTTCTATTTTCTTTTCTTTTCCTTTCTCTTCTTTTCTTTTCTTACTTTGCCTTTGCTTACCATTCATTTCCTTTCCATTCCCTTCCTTTCAATTAGTTTCGTTTCCTTTCATTTCCCTTCTATTTAATTCCTTTCCTTTCTATCCCTTTCTTACCTCTACTTTCCACTCCCTTCCTTTCCTTTCCTTCACTTTCTTTTAATAAACTGGTTTTATTCTATTTTATTTCACACACCCTACCACAAATACAAAAACAAAAAAACCTCCGGTGTTGAATACTCTTTATAGATAATCATTTATTTTATTCTTTTCTCTCCCTTTCTTACCTTTTCTTTATTTTCTCTTCCTTTCATTTCCTTTCCTTTCCCTGCCCTTTCTCTCCCCTTCCCTTTCTTACTTTTCTTTTAATTCCCTTTCTTTTCTATATTCCCTTCCCTCCCTTTCTTTTTCTTTCCTTTTCCTTCCTCTCCTTAATTTTTCTTTCCTCTTCTTACCTTTCCTTTCTTTTCCATTACCTTCCTTTCCCTTTACTTTTCTTACCCTTCCTTTCCTTTCCCTTCCTTTTCATTTTTCTTTTCTTTTCTTTTCTTTTCTTTTCTTTTCTTTTCTTTTCTTTTCTTTTCTTTTCTTTCCTTTTCTTTTCTTTTCTTTTCTTTTATTTTCTTTTCTTTACTTTTCTTTTCTTTTCTTTTCTTTTCTTTTCTTTTCTTTTCTTTTCTTTTCTTTTCTTTTCTTTTCTTTTCTTTTCTTTTCTTTTCTTTTCTTTTCTTTTCTTTTCTTTTCTTTTCTTTTCTTTTCTTTTCTTTTCTTTTCTTTTCTTTTTTTCCTTTCCTTTCGTTTCTTTCCTTTTTCTTTCATTTTTTCCTTTCACTTTCTTGCCTTTTCTTTCTTTTCCTTTTCTGTACTTACCTTGCCTTTCCTTTCATTTACTTTCCTTTCCATTGCCTTCCTTTTCTTTCCCTTACATTTCGTATCTTTTCCTTTCCTTTCATTTCCTTTGCTTTTCGTTCCCTTCCTTTCCTTTTTCTTTCCTTTTTTCCTTTCCCTTGCCTTTTCTTTATTTTACTTTTCTTTTCTTACCTTGGCTTTCCTTTCTTTTCCTTTCCTTTCCATTGCCTTCCTTTCCTTTTCTTTCCCTTCCATTTTTTTCTTTTCCTTTCATTTCCTTTCCTTTTCTTACCTTTCCTTTCCATTCCCTCCTTTACTTTTCTTTCCCTTCCTTTCCTTTCCTTTCCTTTCCCTTCCTTCCTTTAATTTATTTTCCTTTCCTCTTCTTACCTTTCCTTTCCTTTGCTTTCCTGTCTTTTTCCTTTCAATTCCCTTCCTTTCCTTTTCTTTCCTTTCCCTTCCTTTCCTTTCTTTTCTTACTTTGCCTTTGCTTACCATTAATTTCCTTTCCATTCCCTTTCTTTCAATTAGTTTCCTTTCCTTTCATTTCCCTTCGTTTCAATTTCTTTCCTCTCTTTTCCTTTCCTCTTCTTACCTTTCCCTTTCGGTGCTTTCCGGTTCTTTTTGTCTCATTTCCTTTCCTTTTCCTTCCCTTCCTTTCCCTTTACTTTTCTTTCCCTTCCTTTTCCTTTTCTTTCCCCTCCTTCCTTTCATTTCCTTGCCTTTCTTTTCCTTTCCTCTTCTTACCTTTCCTTTCTTTGCCTTCCTGTCCTTTTCCTTTCAATTCCCTTCCTTTCTTTCCTTTTCTTTTCTTACTTTGCCTTTGCTTACCATTCATTTCCTTTCCTTTCGTTTCCCTTCCTTTCAATTAGTTTCCTTTAATTTCCCTTCGTTTCAATTCCTTTCCTTTCTTTCCCTTTCTTACCTTTACTTTCCACTCCCTTCGTTTCCTTTCCTTCACTTTATTTTAATAAACTTGTTTTATTCTATTTTATTTCATTCACACACACCCTACCACATATACAAAAACAAACTCCGGTGTTGAATACTCTTTATGGATAATCATTTATTTTATTCTTTTCTATCCTTTTCTTACCTTTTCTTTATTTTCCTTTCCTTTCATTTCCTTTCCTTTCTCTCACCTTCCCTTTCTTACCTTTCTTTTAATTCCCTTTCCTTTCTTTTCCATTCCATTCCTTTCCTTTTCTTTTCCTGCCTTTCCTTAATTTTTCTTTTCTCTTCTTACCTTTCCTTTCCTTTGCTTTCCATTCCCTTCCTTTCCCTTTACTTTTCTTTCTTTTCCTCTCCTTTTCTTTCCTTTTCATTTTCTTTCCTTTTTTTCCTTTTTCTTTCCTTTTTTCCTTCTCTTTTTCGCCTGTTCTTTCTTACCTTGCCTTTCCTTTCCTTTCCATTGCCTTCCTTTGCTTTTCTTTCCCTTCCATTTTTTTTCTTTTCCTTTCATTTCCTTTCCTTACCTTTCCTTTCCATTCCCTCCTTTACTTTTCTTTATTTTCCATTCCCTTCCTTTCCATCACTTTATTTTAAAAAGCTTGTTTTATTCTTTTTTATTTCATTCACACACACCCTACCACAAATACAAAAACAAAACAAACTCCGGTGTTGAATACTCTGTATGGATAATCATTTATTTTATTCTTTTCTTTCCTCTTCTAACCTTTTCTTTATTTTCCTTTCTTTTCATTTCCTTTCCTTTCTCTCCCCTTCCCTTTCTTACCATTCTTTTAATTCCCTTTCCTTTCTTTTCCATTCCATTCCGTTCCTTTCCTTTTCTTTTCCTGCCTTTCCTTAATTTTTCTTTTCTTTTCTTTGCTTTCCTGTCCTTTACCTTTCATTTCCTTTCCTTTCCATTCCCTTCCTTTCTCTTTACTTTTCTTTCTTTTCCTCTCCTTTTCTTTCCTTTTCCTTTCTTTTCATTTTCTTTGCTTTCCTTACCTTTCCTTACGTTTTCTTTCCTTTTCCTTATTTTCCTTTCCTCTTCTTTGCTTTCCGGTCCTTTTCTCTCATTTGCTTTCCTTTTCATTCCCTTCCTTTCCCTTTACTTTTCTTTTCCTCCCTTTCCATTTACTTCCTTTTCTTTGCCTTCCTTCCTTTCCTTTCTTTTCCTTTTCTTACCTTTCCTTTCCTTTGATTTCCTGTCCTTTTCCTAGTTTGCTAGTGCTGTTTCTTGTTTTTCTATTTTTAGCATCAAGTCTGTGTTCGTTGATTCCTATGCCTAACGATCGCTTAGTGGTACCAATGTATATTTTGTCACAGTCTTCTCCTGCTCTCCCATTGGATTTGATTTCATACACCACATTATGTTGTTGTTCTTTGTTAACTTTGTCTTTTGTTCGTGTAAATATAGTGTCTAAAGTTTTATAAGGTTTATGTGCGAATTTTATATTGTTGTTCATAATATTTCCCATTGTTTTGTTATCAGTTAGGCCTGATATATAGGTGACGCCAGTGTATACGAGTATTTGTTTTTCTTTTTCATTGCTTTGTTCGGAGTTTCTTTGCGCGTCTTTTGTTCGTGTAAATATAGTGTCTAAAGTTTTATAAGGTTTATGTGCGAATTTTATATTGTTGTTCATAATATTTCCCATTGTTTTGTTATCAGTTAGGCCTGATATATAGGTGACGCCAGTGTATACGAGTATTTGTTTTTCTTTTTTATTGCTTTGTTCGGAGTTTCTTTTCGCGCAGTGGGTTTTGTTTATTGTTCTTGCTATCAAATCTTCTATAAGTTTATTAGGGTAGCCGGTTTTGTACAAAATATTTTTGATTTTTTGTATGTTGTTTTTCATGAACTCCTGTTCACTCAGATTGAAAACTTTCGTAACAAAGTTTATTGTCCTGTTCCTTTTTTGCGTCCAGGGATGATTTGGATGGTAGTTAATCATTCTGGAGAAGCCACAGCTTTGGCAAACTTTTTACTTTTTGTGTTTCGAGAGAGTTTAACGTCATTCTCATTTGACTGACACTTTGCAAGTTTTGTCACCGAACTCAGCTTTTGTAAAGAAGTGTCAGTAAAGTGAGAATTACGTAAAATTCTCTCGAAATGCAAAAATTAAAAGCATTTCCGCCAAACAGGAATTACTAAAAACTTGCAAGCAAAACAGATGTTGCTTTTTTGATTGGTTAATTGCTAACATTTTAAAGTTTTTGTTGTTGCTTTCCTCTGAGCAGAAATTGCAGCTCACTCCCCCCAATGAAATGTAAAAATACGCTCTCTCATGTTTTGTGTCACCGAACACTTCTCAGTAAAAGTTTTATAAAATTTTTGAAAATTTTATCCTCACCGAACACAGCTTGAATAGCTTACCTCAGGCGTTCTACAATGTTCCATTCTAGGTCCTCTTTTATTCAGTTTATATATAAATGATATCTTTAATGTGTGTCACTGCGAAAGAATGCATGCTTATGCGAATGACATTCAACAATATTGGGGTGCCAACTTAAGATTGAAATTATTTTGTTTTACCCATCACTAGGAAGAATCTTGATATGACAATCTTACCCTTAATATTAACTGGAAATGCACCCTTAAAATATGTTTATAAAATAACCAATGTGGGGTTCATCATTAATTCGAGTTTAACTTGCGTAGATCATATAAACGCTGTTGTTTCCAAAGTTTATGTCAAGCTGCATAACCTTTTCCAAATCGCCGACTATTACTTACTCTGAGCTAATCTATAATAAACTGGACTCTGTGTCGGTTAACAATATAACTCAATATGGGTACGGTTTAAAGAAGTTTGGTCACATATCAAAATGGCGAACGAGTTTAGTGGATGCGAAATTCAAAAATATCTTCAAGCAAGAACCTGTATTTCTCTATGGGCTTATAACAACTAAGACGACTCTCTATCTTTATGGGAAGCTGATATTCGGAAAACCTGTTAGAATCTGGAATTCTATACCCTTCACAACCAGGAGCTTTTTAAATAAAAGCAAAGTCAAATATGTTTTATATTCTGTTTTCAATTAAACGACCATAAACTAAGTTAGTTTGTTAAGATAAATTATTGCTTAAATTATATAAAATAATCATTTATTTTTGTTATTTTTTCACAGAGTTGTAACATATAAAAATAACTTGAGTATATCTGTAATTCACTGGTTTACAAATTAAAAAAGAAATAATGGACTGGAATAACGAAGCATGTTCTGTAACTAATCTGGGAGCGTTGAATTCGAATCTGGCATTAAAATTTGGCTGTCACGTCTGGTTCATTTTTTGTTGCATGCTGGTAATACTGTAAAACAGCCAATACTCACACTACAATTTCACAATTACTTATTTGAGAGAAGCCCACGTTCGTTTTAAATCTTTATAATAGTAGCGTTTAATCATGACAGGGAGATCGTGTGTAACTAATTCAAGCTATTTCTGCTTTGTGTGTGGTGAACATTTGGTTGGAAAGAAAGACATGCAATATCAGAATCATTAAAATATGCATATTTGCATTATTTTGGTTTTTCAGTCAGAAGCTTGGACAAACCGTGGACACCGACAATGTTTTGCAATAGTTGCAGAATTGTTTTATACAAGTGGTCAAATGGCAAAAAGATCTACTTCGATTTTTCTATTCCAGTACTTTGGAGAGGGTAAAGTAACCACCAAACCGATTGTTATTTCTGTTAAACAAAACTTGCTGGATTCAATATGAAAAATCTAAAAAATATTATCTACGCGAATGTTCCATCGGTTTCCAAACTAGTTCAACGTTCACCAAATGATCCATTACCAGTCTTTCCCAGTGCTACGACCAGTTAGTCCGATAAATCTTTCACCAGCAGTGGTAGTTTGTATGAGGCTGATGATGAACGCCATCTAGTGACTCAAGCTAAGCTGAATGATCTAATTCGGGATTTACATTTAACGAAGCAAGACGCAGAGTTACTAGCTTCACGCATGCAGCAGTGGAAACATCTTGCAGTTGGGACAAAAGTAACAATCTATAGAGATAGAAGCTTGGAATTGGCTGCATATTTTGAAAAGAAACACTCTATTCTATACTGTACTAATGTTGGTGGTTTATTTCAAAAAATGAACCAGCCATATGACAAAACAGAATGGCGATTATTTATTGAGGGCTCTGAGTACAGTTTAAAGGCTCTTCTTTTGCATAATGGGAATAAAAAACCATCCATAGCAATTGCTCATGCCATTAATCATTAAGCATCGTACACGATTTTCTTGGAAACAACAAGAGTGAAAACTACAGACAAATTGTTGCTGAGTTATTAAAAAATTATCACGCATTAGGTGCACGAATGTCACTCAAAATCCATTTTCTGCATTTCCATTTAGATTTTTTTACAGAAAACTTAAACTTAGGTGCCTTGAGCGACGAACAAGAGGAGCGTGCTCACCAAGGTTTAATGAAAATTGAGAGGACTTATCCAGGATTTTGGGACAAACGCATGTTGGGAGACTATTGCTGGGGTCTAGTACGTGAAACCGACCCAACCAAATACAAACGACAGTCCAAAAATGCCATTCACTTTTGAAAATCCATACATTTTTTAATAAACTAATGATTTCTTATTTAATAAACGAATAAAAACTTTTTTTTATCTCAAAAACCTGACGTGATAGAGAAAAACCAATTAAAGATTCGAATTCAGCACATAAAATTACCCTAGGAAAGATATGTGGTTGCTCCAGTCCAAAACCTTGTAGACCAGTGTTATTTTTGTATTTAATGGCATACTTGTTGAGCTAAAACAAAAAGTTGTTATTGCTCGAATGCCTCTGCTTCCTTAATAAACAAGAATATCCTGAAGTTTTCAGAAGGGTGTTTTATATTTTTTCAATATAAATTTTTGAATTTTGGCCAAAATATTTTTTTCTTTAATGTTTTAGTTAAACACAAAATTACACAATTTTGATCACTGAAAATTGTTTTCTCGAGGTAGTGCAATGTAAAAGCAAAAAATGTTTAAATCTTGTATATCTTTAGATATATCAAAGGTAGAATACAAAAAAAAAAATTGAGTTCAAAATTTAATTGCTCTGATTGATTCTCCTTTGTACATGTGCAACAAAAGCCCTGGGCAATTATTAGAAGTTAGTGTAACACCCTCCAAGGGCATTCTATCGCGCTGCGGGGCCTACCTAGGCTTAATACTGCTTCGGGATGTTTTGAGCTATTCTTTAAACGGTACAGCGTTATAGTCCTCTCAGGTTATGTGCTCCGCCGAGAGCGTCTAAGGTTCTTATAATACTTTCTTCACCCATTTTCTTGCTTGGCGGACGAAATTTATTCATAACTATCCTGTACTCTTGTCCGAAGGAGTCTTGATCTACTTTATCACAGAGCGCCTTCCAGCATTTACACTTGCTTTGTTTTATGGCAGGGTCGAAAGCTTTCTTCGGCACCCTTCTATGTCTCCACCCTTTCGAGAGCGTCAGATCTAACACATGCGCGTCGCTAATCTTGCCCCACTGTTTTCCTTTGCGTGGAATAGAGAAATTGCAATCATGACGCAGACAAGGCATGGTACCCTCAAACGTCTCATGCGCCGCATTGGTACTGTCGGTTATTTGTCAAGCGTCCGCCAGTATCGCTGCGGAGAACCTGGCGGTGTAAACTTTAGATGCATACCATTTACAGTTTTTGTGTGATGCGTTCGTTGCTCGTATCTAGCCAGCGTTGAGCTGGAACGTGATGCAGTTGTGGTCTCTACCACTAAGGTCCTCCATCACTCTCCATCCAACCGTGTTTGGCAAAGAACATTCTGAGACGAGAGATATATCAGGAATCGAGTACTCAAAACCCGGGCGCATTGTTTACCCGTACTAGTTTGGCATCTTCTTCTGCGAATCGGAGTGGAAGGCAGTGGATGAATGTACTCCGAGAGAGTGTAATGAAGGAAATCGCGTTCAGAGTTGTTTTAAAGTAAAAACTGCAACTAAAAACTTCAATTTAAACTGAAATATACATTCTATGTTAACTGATAACGTGTTTTAACTGCTTTATATTCAATAATTTGGGAGTTTCAAGCCTTCATGCTCAATATTGCAGTATTTAAATTTGATTGTTTTATTACTGCATACAACACACCCTGTGTGGTTTGTGTGTGTGTGCAGATTCGGAGTAAGTTGCGCTACTAGTAGATATATACTATGCCCGGGCGTCGGACAACAGCTGAGTGTGTTTCTAAGGAAGTAGCCTTTTCGCAGCACCTGTTTCGTCAGTGTACCATTATTATTATTATTAATATTATGGTAGCAGTACTTCGCCCTGCTTAGTCGGCCCATGCATTCACGGAATGGGACGTGACGGACCAAAGGGGGTTATGGTGATATTGACAGTCCTTTGCAAGCTATGAATCCTGAAAGCTCTGGTACAAGTACCAGTCTGAAATGGGGTCGATGTGGATTTAAGTCGCCTCTTACGACAGGCATACCTACCTCGGCCATATATTAATCACCTAACCTGCACGGGTTAATATAACTTCGCTTTGGTTAGTTCTCAACCGGACCCATTTCGTATAGTTTAGAATTAGTTGTGGTTGTGAATGATTGAATATCTTTTTTGTATACTTGTTGGCATTTTTACAGCAGGGTTTATATCTTAGATGCCAGCTATTTTACCGTTGTACCGTAACAGTGTTCAAAGAACATAGAAAGCTTTTTATCTTCCTTGGCTACCATCTCAAAGATAACTTTTTATGAAGGGTGGTGCTTACCTCACCCTCATTTGGGGGATGCAGATAATGTTAATAACATAACAATGCTCTCTTATACTTCCATATTCTCTTGAAAAAACGAAAGTTCATAGATAATTCAGCAACTTTGGTGTGCTTTTTAAAAGCTTAAAGCCTTTTTAGTATAAGATAAAGAAAAGATGAAACTGTCAGGTGATTCGAAAAAGCGTTTGCTTCTCCATCTAAAGAGTGAATAGGGGTAGTTTTCAGGAGAATTTCATTGGAATTCGTCTGTTAACTTTCGTTGACACGTTCTTTTGAGTGTCTATTGATTGACTCATTTGGCTAATATTTCGAAGTCAACATCGTATTTTGCTATTTATGAAGAATTTCTTCCTTGCCTCAGGCAGTAATCGATGCGATATGCCTTCAGTAATATTGAGAGTAAACTGAATTTTTCATTTGTACATAGCTTTTGCCGCTTTGAAAGCGAGCTACGTAAATTTTTGAATGAAAGGATATGCATGTCTTCTAAGCTTCCTTTACTCTAGTCTTACTTCTAACAACAATCATCAGATCCGATTTTGCGCCTTTCTTTTCCCTGCTGCCAACATACTAGAATTCGCAATATTTTCTCAGTCGAAGTATTCCGTATGGGTCGTGACTTGATATTCCCATGATCATGTAGTATATGCACCTATTTGGATGTGATGACCCCAAAACTTAAATAAAAACCATATCAGGTTTTGCTGATTTCACTGAAAAATATCAGCGGCTAAACCACTGGCACTAGGTACTTCAAAAAAGTAGAAGTAGAAATTCTCTTTATAGCCGTGACTAAGTAACATATTTAGCTCAACATCATCAATACTTACCGAGCTTGAACTGTGGATTGTGTAATAATGAGAAATAACTTCGTTATCAGGCTGCCTACGGCTTTGAGAGCGGCACTGAGAACCAACTCAACATCAGCACAGAATCCAAAAACTATTTTAAAGTTTTTCAGATTTTGGTTCATTAACCACATCACACATGCCTGGTGCCCATTTAGTTATGGACCTCTACAAAGTTATTCCCTTCATTTACGGCCTATGTAGTGAAGAGTGTTCTTGAGTTATAGTGAATAAGGAGGCGTAGTGGGAGGCCAGAAATGCTTCGAAGATGTACCTTTTTTTTTTTGCGGGTGGGGATGAAAAACACCATATCCACCATAGTTGATACCGTTGCAACAATCGTGTGTCCGTCGAAAAAAAAAACTTCCAAAAATTTTGGAACCGTCGTCCACTCCTAAACCATTTTCCTATTGCTTGAGGCATCGCTTTTTTGCTCTGAGTGTATCTTCTACGCAACTGCTAATTTGGTGCCACATTTCTGGGCCATCGAGCATTTTTTATTGTGGGCTTCGATTTCGATTTTGCTCGAGCACTCCAGCACTCAAGCTCCATTTCGTCCATTTAAAGAATTTGTGTTCAGCATTGTCTTCCATCTTAGACTTTTCTCATTCAATATAAATATTTTTTCAAGTCCCTATGCCCACAGAGCAATTTTTCAGACCTACTTTTAAATAGGGGGCTGTGCCTATTTTCCAAAATTAAATAAAATTATATAATACTGAAAGGTTAATCAATGTTCTAAATTTCATCGACTTGGCGCCATAAGTTAATGCGTTTTTTAATATTTTCTATTTTTAAAATTTTTCCATATAGAAAAAGTACGTGTGGCTATAGTCCGATTTTTAATACCGATGCATTCTGGCTTAAGGTAATGTGGAGCAGACCATCTCTTCGGTATTGTCCACTGCTTTGGATATGCTGCATTTCCCTAACGGAAGATGCATAACCCCACTCTACACCCTACTTGCTGGGAAAATATCGGGTTAAAAGAACGTCTCGATATTATACGATTATGTACAGAACCCAACTAATCCAGAAGCTCTTGTCTGCTTTGTTAAAGGTAATTTAGCCTTGCCTAATATAAGCAACATTTGATAAGTAGTCAATGACAAGATATTTTGTGTTGACACTACCACATCAGACCCCACTAGCTCGATTAAACTCTCTAGATATTTTAATCAAGAATACATCTTGGAGCTAAAACATGCAACTGGTGTTCCGAAGGCCACGATGACCCAATAATTCACCTCATATCTCTTATAATAAATTCCACCTTAGCATGAGCATCCGATCCATATTATACAATACCCTCTGGCCTCTGTCAATCTAGTCAGGACTGGTTGATATAATATCTTCCATTGACTCGTCTCATTCAATCAAGTTATATGAATAGGAATTCAGCAAAGGAGGTGAAAAAGACTTAGTGTAGAGAGTCAACTACTTCATAGAAGGATCTGAAGAAAGTGTAGAATTTAGGAGGAACGAAGTTACGCAATGAATGTAATTCTTTTAGAGATATCAAGCTTCCTGTGAATGGAATGAAGTCAATTCTACCAATAACTTGCCTACCAGTTGAAGAGAAAGAAGGTTATTTGGATGGCTATATCACTGGATCCAAAATTTCATTACACATTGGTGACGGTTGCTTTTATCGACATGAACGGATCTGAACAGATATAGGAATCCATTTATTCAAATAATAAGCGCTATCTCCTACACTCACATGTAATTACGGGAAGGACTTTTCTATCGAATAAACTAAGGCCGATTTCATTGTCAAAGTTTTCGTTATGTGACTACTAGTCGAAAAATTCGATTACTCAATAGGCGTGTTTCTGTTTAGAGCTAAATCGGTTTTGGGAGAAAATAATCGACTTTTTATAAATAAAAAAAAATAGAATAAGAAATAAACTTTTCAGATTTCGTTAATACTATTAACCACAAATACATTTTCAATAATCTCAAATATTTTAAACTAGTTAAAATAATACAGAACAATAACCCTGCTATTCACAAAAAATAAAAAGGGTTTTTAAAGCTCTTTTAATTCAAAATTTGTAAGCATATGTCCTTTTAATAAGCTTTATCAACCAATTTTAATTTTTAATACCAGCCCGTCCACGCTTCGATGCGTGTCAGAACTTATAATAGGTGAGTTCGCGCTTCATCATTATTTTGATTTTATATATTTCGCCAACAAATTCTAGTTATCTAGCATGTAAACTTCCACAGATACATATGTGGTTGAGCAATTCAGTTTGTATAACAAATGCAACGTTCCTTTCTCCAAAAGGGCCAAATTTTCTAAATGAGTATTCCATATACAAATCTGTTAATATATTATAGATTTACCTAATATTACCTGTCGCGGGTTTTATTGTTCTAACATAAATGCTTACATTGAAAAATAACATTTGTATGGGAGGCCATGCCCCATTTTCAGTTATAGTCCATTTCACCGAATTTCAACTTTCTAGCATGAATACTCCCCACGATATGCAGTATCAAAAAAATTATCCCATCTTTTAGGTTGAACAAGCTTTGAAGTCGATACCAAGTTTGATGGATATCAAAAAAATATATATAATAGATGAATATGGGGGTAAAAGTAGACTTTTTTTAGTTTCAAAACTAAAACACAAATACATCACTTGCTATACAACGAAAAAAAAAACGGATATGAATTGTTGTTATCACGAATGATCAGTATATTGTTTAAGGTTTGAATAAATTAATTCCTATAGCTTTATACGAGCCATTCTTGTATAATTGTATATTTGTATATCCAGACTATCTCGAAAACCGGTCAACCGATTTTGATGAATCATGGTACATAGTGTACTATATTCTAAGAATTGTTACCTAGGTGTTGCCACATAGGATGTTTTTGCGGCGTTGCCAGCTATCTGATTTTTTTTTGACCACTTATTTTTACCATCTGTTCTAGTTATATCTTATAACTTTTAACAACTAGCTATTCTTGTTTATCTTTATATTCATAATATCTCGACAATAGCTGAACCGATTTTGATGAAATTTGGTATGTATATAAGGTACCATAATCTAAGAATTTTTAACTAGGTGTTGCCACATGGGATGTTTTCACGGATTTGTCACCCATCTAATTTTTTGTAAATGAAATGAAATATGCCAATATGGTCATCAAACGAAAGGTATTTTCCTGCGCATTAAGAAAAAATATTTCTTAGTAGGGTTGCCACTTTTGTTCGACAACAAATATTCGGCAAAGAAGTAAATATACCACACATATCCAAGGGGCCGCTAGGGTGTGCCATTCAACGGCATCAATTTCCAGTAATGCCAACATATGCGTATAAAGCTCAGGACAAACTCTTGAGTTTGTCGGAGTGGAGCTTAATTCATCGTGTGGCGTTTTCAACAGTTAAGCGATCAAATACGTTGAAAGTAATGCTTCCCAAAGAAAGTCGGAACATGGTATGGAAGGAGGTGTTCGCTTAAACTTCATATGCATTAAATATAAAAAGTTATGGACAATTCTATCTTGAAAAATACAGAAGAAATCAAAGAATGTTGCCCGATTATATAGCACTAACCGACAAATATACCCATGTGACCCTATCCTTTCTCGATTATTTGATAACAATCGACAGCCTCTAACCATACAATTCAGCAAGAAATCTTTTAAAGACTTGTCGAAAATTTGAGAAAAACTTTTTTGAGCAGCCACCAAGGAGTAATTATGTGTATTCAAACTTTGTTACCAATATAAAAATATTAAAAATCTTTCTATTATCATGATATGTTTTTGAAATTTCTTTTTGAAAAGCTTTCCTGTTAATAAGTAAAATAAAATCATACAAACAACCAGAACATCTTTACTGATGAGTATCTAAGGCACACTAACACAAATCTTTCCTTCCTTGTTCTTTCTACTTTTGCTTTTCCCCACCCCCATATCCCGTTACTTAATTTTTCCCTCTTCATTTTCCTCTAACTCCTCCTTTAATTCTCAAATTTTCTATTCTTACTTCCCTTGTTCTCCCTTTTCCTCTGCGGGTACTGATATGTACATAGTTTCGAAGATGTAGGGATTTAACATTTTTTGGGTTTTGGTACCGCTTTCCAAGGTTTTTTTGATATATAGAACAAATATCTATGTATAAAATATCATCAACTTGAAACAAATACATTCCTAGCTATATAGAATTGCAGCTTTATATAACCTGGGAGCTTTTCCAAAAATTATATGCAGCCTGTGTCGTGTCCCACTCTTGAACCTACCGTGAGAGTTTCAGAGACATCGACAATAAGCAGTGGATATTACTGAAGTACAAACAAAGCACAAAATATGTAGGCGAGGCACTGCCCACTTTTGAAAAATTATATAAATCTTGACTTAATAATACATATCTCCAAATATCATTAATGTTCAGATTTATGACGAAAATTTATATAGCCTATGATGTAACCAGTGAGCCAAAATAATATACCGTGAAAATTTCATGAAGATCGGTTGAGTACTTTGGACGCCTATACACAAAGACACACACAGTCATTTTTATTTATAAGCTAAATGCCCACTAAACGACTAAAAAAAATCGATAATAATATATTATAATCGATTAAGTAAAAAATTCTTGGTAATTGTTGTTGGAGCAGTGCCCGAATTTTTATGTTTGTTTGTTAATTGATATTAGAGGAAAAATTACAACGATATGCACAGCGATGGTAGGGGATGACATGTTTCGAAGTGCCTAACTTCTCGGACACAGGGATACGAACCCAAGTGTCTGCACCAAAGTCGATGTTAGAGTACCCTGTAGCGTCACGATGCAATTTTACTTTATTCTATTTATTTATAGAGAGAGATCTGGAAGACTATCAGAATTATGAATATTGGAAAAATAAAATGTCTTCAGTCGATTTTTGATCCATGGTTTTTGTTTTGGAGGAATGTGAAAATTTAAAAAAAAAACTTCCCACCGCACGTGGGCTCATATTAAAAATAGACAGTGGGAAGATTACTAAATGCATTTCAAAGTTAAGCCGTCTATTAAAAGGAAGATTTATACTCACACCGAGCTCAAGACCGCACCACTTCGCTTAGCACCGATATGCCTGTGTTTCGAGCTTGGCGGCTGTTCTAACGGCATTTTAGCAAAACTTTTTAAACCACAGCAAATACTTCAGTTTTAAATTTTCACACCATTCAAGACCACAAACCAAAAACTTCACACGAAAATTGGCTTCCCTTCCCAAGTGTATTGTATTCATTCTAAAAAGCATTTCTTTTATCACTTTGATCTTTGTGTTCACACTTTACTGCAGCCATATGTCTGTTTGTATGTGTGAATGTATGTATGTAAGCGCACGTGTATGAGTATTTATGTTTTATCTGCATAAAGATTTCTGCGAATTCTCCGTCTGTTGCTGAGTCTTGGGAAAAGTTGTTTTTGTCTTGTCGTTCTTAACATTTTAATCCTAGCGACTTTTGGAAGGGATTATGACTATTGTGCTAAATAAATTAAGTGGAAAATGGTAATTGTCAGACACACACACATCCATACACATTCACACCAATTTTTGCAAAGTGATAAATGCTCTAGAAAAGCTTATGTTTACGAGTACTTAAAATTTTTTGCCAATTTCACTTTATGGATGCAGTGTGATGTTTTTTGGAGATTTGAATGTATTTGCGTTGTGTTAGAACTGGCGGCAGTAAATGTTGAGCTGAAACAAGACTTTTCAAGCTTTGTTTGTTTAAAAGTTTTCAGGAAATCGTAGGCCCATATGAACGTGGGCGACATGTATGTAAGCAGAAGCCAAATCGGATGTAGAGTGTTTAAGTTTAAATCGGAATTCAATTAAGATTGTAGCAGTGTTTCGAAAGCGCCATAGTGAATTCTAAGAGTCTGTCAAGTAGAAGTTATAATTATTTCAAAGTAGAGATTTAAAACCATTCCACTTTGGCTAGTATAAATCTCTTCAGTCTGTGAGTCAGTAAAGCAGACTAGTTTCGATTTATAGATTGATTTTCCGCAAAGGATAGTCAGGTGAAGCTCGACGGGTGATCTACGGATATTAAGACTCTCACCTAGCACTATAAATTTTTCCGTATTAGGGGGGGCGGGGGGTGAGGTATGACTGTACATCCTTCCAGGGTGTATCCACTTTCGACCCTGTCCCAAAATCAACAAAATAAAACTGAGCTATGGTAATAAATACGATATTTTGTATCGGGAATGTCTTACTAAGCCTTGTGAGCTCTTGTTGTGGGAACAGACTTATTTCTAACTCTTGCTCCCCAGGCGATGCTTCATCCGCAACAGTCCAACAAAGTTTTGTAGACCTAGCTTGGGAGCATATGTGCCTTTTTACGCCCTAAAACCAGGTTTGGTTCAAGCTCGTTGCATTAACATACATATAAAAAAATCCTTTCATTTAATATTGCCCTCCAATAGGGGTTTCAGCTTTGGTCTTCTTAATATTTCCAAACCAGTGTTGGGAAAACTGACTGAGGTCAATGATTTTTTAGTTTGTCATATACAAATCTATCTGTACTATAATACTTAACATTTAAAAAAACTTGTTTTTTACAATCAAGTTTTATTCGATTGAAAGGGGTGAATTCGAGTATATCTGTCCCATTTCTAGATTTTAATGTCTGTAATGGGTCATTTGTGGACAAAATATTCTCATCTTTTCAAATGGCATTAGAGAGCGACTCTTACACGTTACAGTGAAGAGAAAAGAGTAAGGAAAAGGCATGAGGGATTCGGAGATGTTGTTGTTGTTGTTGTAGTAGCAGTACTTCGCCCTTCGACATGCCCATTATTTAATGCGGATTTAACAGGGTTATTATACTGCATTAACAGAAAAGAATACAAAGATGAGTAAAGGGATAGATGGAGATGGAGTTAAAAATGGGGATAAAGGCAGAGTTAGCATTATAAATGAAGATGGAGATGAAAAAGAAGACGAATATCAAGATAAAGATGGTGACGCATATGGAAAGGAAAGAAATGGAAAGAAACTCAGAAGGAATGTAGGAAGACGGAGATGTAGACTGAAGAAAAGTCAGAAGAGTATAATTCGAGTTTAAATTTAACGGAGATAAAAATAGTTAGAAATGTTAAAGCAGGAATCTAACTGGGAAGGATGTGAAGAGGAAGACCTGGTAAAAGAGTCGAATGAAGATGGAGATGGGAATGTGCTAGGGGTGGAGGTAGGGACTGATGGGAGGTGCATTTGATGATGGAAATATCTTGGCACTAAACTCCTTCTAAACGCCTGGACCGATATTCATGCAATTTTTTTTAATACTAAAGTGGGCTCGAAGATGGTTTAGATTCACAGTCCGGACCACTGGCTGATGTAGGCGTGGCACCTCCCATACAAACCAAATTTTCCAAACCGCATATCTCTAGAACTATTTATTGTAAAATAATAAAAATTGATAAGGTGCTTAATGAGATCAATCTCCAACACCTCAAGAAAAAGAGATGCATCTCCACATATTAAGGATAAAAGGGAGGAAGGGAGAAGCGGGTGTAGCACTTCCCTCAGCCAGTCTCTACCACCTCAAGAAAAAAAGGTGGGTAGGGGGAAAAAAGGAGGCGTGACGCCCATTGATGTAATCTAAATTACTTGCTATTGAGATCTTTTATATGAAAGAGAACGGCGGATAGGAATAGGGTAGCGAAAGCGGTAAGCATAGGGATAGGGATAGAGTTAGGGATAGACAATACTTCTATTTCTAGATCCATTCAGGTAAATTTATGGGCAGGACAAAGTCTGCCGGGCTTTCTAGTATATTTTATAAATTCTAAGTAAAATATATCAAACTTTCCAATGAGCAATTTACGTTTACCATAAGCTTACTATAACCTTACTAAAGTAAGCTCAACGTTTTATTCAACGTATAGTAAACATTACATGATTAAAAAAATGAAAGGAAACCATTGAATAAGAAAGTAGTTTACAACAATTATTATTGTTTTTCGAGAATATGGTAAAATAAACCTCAACCGCAACTATTTAAAAAGAGGGTCACTTTTTTTGATTCTAAAATATTTTAAACACGTTTTCCAGAGCTTGTAGTAGACGCTCTTCAAGTATAAAGCTAACCAAAGTAAGTTTATAGTAAACGTATTTTCCTAAATGCGCTTATACACTGTGGACGAACTCTCTAATATTTTTCATTCTAGCTGAGACTTTTATAAAATTAGAAAAAAAAAGAACAAAAAAATCATCTCCATTAAAGTTTTTCAATTGGAGTTTCGAATTTAGCCCACAATTCTGCTTGATTATTTCCGGTCAGTGGCAAATGCTTATGACTTGACCTTCATGCTTTCTATTATCCACAAAAATTGATGCATGTTTTTGATTTTTTTAATTTGTGCCATACAAATAAAACATTTCTTAAACTATTTCTCTTTCGTTCCAATAGGCTTGTCAGTTGCATTTGCGTTTCTAAAAATTTGCATCTTTCATGCGATATTGAAAAATGCAACCTCTCAAGGCAAACGCAGAACCTGCCACAGCCTGCCACGCCGCACAACTTTCTCCCTCGGCTTTAGTTTAAAAGTGAATTTTTATGAAATTGGTCTTGCCTGGCCTCGCATGAATCGCTCACAACTTTTTCACTCGAACTTCGCATTCGAATTTGTACTTTTGCAGATTCGTTTGCAATTTCAATTACGTTACAGAAGAGCCAGCCAATTTAACTTAACTTTAGCTCACCATACTTCTTGGACTCTAAACAAGATCTTGTTCGTGTTCTTCTTGTTGGGCTTGATTATATTTTCGTTTACAAATATATATATTTTTTGTCGGTGTTTTTTTTTTTGTTTTTGTTAGAGCATCCGCTGATTCTACCCTCATGCTACTTGACATCTTCAATAGACAACTTGTAAGCCGCATGGAACGGACACCTTTCCAATTTTTGAACTTTCAATGCAAATACGTTGTGAAGTACGGAAAAAATTTATAGAAAAAATGTACAACAAAAAGAACTTATACAGAAAAGAGTAAAAAAGTACATTACCACCAATCAACTGAAAAAAGAAACAAAAAAGGCAAGAAAGAGTAATAAGTTTGGGTGAAAGCAAATTTTTTGTACCCAGTAGTGAGTTTGAGGACTTAAGATATTTGTTTTCATACTTCAGTAAATGTTAGAACAATTTATAAACAGACCAGTGGTTCTTAGAATTTGAACTTCGTAAAAAAATTAAAAATAGAAAAGAAAAGAAAGAAAAAACCAAAAACTTTTCTAGAATCTATCGTGCTTTTCCTAGAGTGGGCTACTTGAATATTAAGTCAAATTTTTTTTTATTTTCTTTATTTATAAAGTTGAAATACTATACCCAGCATGGCCGAATAACAAGGTCGTGTCAAGCCGAATTCGCTCCGGTATAGACACAGACGCCGCTGCTCAGCTTTTCTAATGAGACGACCTGTTTATTGGGCCTTCGTACCTAGGTTAGGTGAAAAGAAATTTGGTTAACCCGCGGATGTAGCGCAGGTCTGATTCAAACGCCTATAAGATGAATGTTAGACCAACTCTTTCCTATCCAGAACACATATCTAACATTTTCTGCGTATTCGCATTGTCATGTACGATTCAAACCTTTTTTCCTTTTGATCCGATCCTCTCAAAATCACGAGTTTCATGCATTTCGTTTTTGGAATCTTGGATAGTGGTGCTAGATGGAAAGTGCTGAGTGCTGCGAGAACAACAATAACAAAAGTACAGTCAGTATTTGTCAAGCACCTCGCAACAGAACTACACTGCAAATGAAGCTTTACTGTTCTCTCCTCAATTAAAGATATTCCTTACCTTGGATAACAACGTAATACGTCACCACGACAGTCGGTTCTTTGTACCAGAAACCCCTGGAATCAAATACGTAAAAGCATTTCTGGTAGTTCGTTAGCACTCGTTTTTGATGAAACAACTCACGATTTCCGCCATGAAAAACATCTTAAAAAATGTCGCTTACTTTAAAGACGTTGTGAGAGTCTCGTCCCCTCCACTTCATAGCGATTTTAAATACATCCAAGAATCCTTATCATAAACATCCTTAAGTTTGGAAAGCCCTCGTAAGATGGAGGTCCACCGTTTCTCCTTTTTTCCGGTACAGGATAATGCAGTAGTTGACCTCGCCAAAGTCTCCAGTGTTCCATGTTTTATCGTCTGTGATCAGATTCGCTGTCAATGTGTTCGTTGGTCAGTCTCCCAGAGCTCTTGCCACAGTCTAAACGTTCCCTTTTTGATTTCGATTTTTATTAGGAGTATCAGCTCAGTTTTTTTGAGGACAATCGGAGGTCACGCAAATCGACCGTATTATACCCTGTATCAACGCAAATTTCTATGTTGAAGGTCAAGGTAAAGGTCAAGAATTGAATCCTACCTCGCTACGCATGTAACATTGATGCTCCACAGATCACCTAAAGTATTGTATATGAGACTGTGATTTCTTAGAAAGCGCAAGTGTATAAAAGGAACGAGATATGATTAATTCAAAATAGTATTTTATAAATTATTCTCCCACAGACGACCGATCTAAAATCGGAGATGGCTGCAACGGTTTCTGTTTTGATTTCTAGACTGACGGGCAAATGAACACATGGATAGTCTGTCTGAAAAATGCGTCAACCAATTTTAAGCAGTCTAACCCCGACGTATGTATGGACCGACTGTCCAAAAATCACATACAGCGAAAAACAATGTTAACGTTAGAGTGTTTTCGAAAAAAGGCAAATAAAATCTCATATTGTTGTTCCTTAAAATATTTGTTTTCTCATTACAGTTGCAAGCGTCACAGAAGGCGAACAAACTCCCGACGGACGAAATAATGAATGGAAGAGAGGACAAACGTATGGAGATGGCTGAGATGGTTTCTGTATAACGCGGACGGACATGACTTTCTGACTGACGGACGTTTGAACAAAACGAATCTATGGGCTGATTGATGAACGTACGTATGAACGTACTGTCTCATGGACCGATATTATTGGAAAGTTTACACTCTTCATCTTGTGCATTCTCACACACAGAAATCTATATCTACTGCTGTTATTTCATACCCTTAAAAAACTTCACTGCTAACGCTACTGGCTATATGAAACAAAAACAACAACCAACAATAAAAAGCACGAATCTACAAAAGTAAGTCGTTGATGAAAAAATAAAAATCTAGCATTGGTAATTTTAGACTTCCTGCAAATCTTTATGCTTGTAATCCCACGTACAGCCGCCACAAGCAACGCGGACTCTGACAACCCATACCAATGCACAAACTTTGATGCTGCCTTGTTGGACTATGAACATTTTCATTTGCACAAATGTACAAGGTTTCTGTTTTTCTACTCATTTTCTCCTTTTTGTTTTTTTTTGATACTTGTTTTTCTTTTTCATTTTTGCTACATTTGTTGTTTTGGTGGCGTTGAAAAGAAGTAAGGCGTAAATAGCAAAGCTTTACTATCCGTCACCTCTCTCCATCGCTTGACGGAGCTACTCGACCATCAGCGCACTACGAGACGCGACCAAGCGGCGTTTGCCTGTCGCCTTATCGTGCTTTTGCTGAGCTCTGCGAACGACGTTTGGCAGGTGTGTTGAGGCGCCGTCGTGCCCATTCGTTACATTCTGTGTGGCGTGGGAATAGCTGTTGAAAAACCACTAGAGAGTAAGAAAAATTACAGGTGTTATAGTGTGGTCGACTAACAGGCGAACGAACGTACAGGCTAACGAATGTTGTTGCCCGCGCGCGTTTTGCTGCTTTACCATGCTTTGTTGTCTTGTCAACGCCAGACAGCCAAGCGCCACGCTACTAAGTACTTCAGCGAAGTTGGGCAGTTCGTAGAGATTTTTTGTTTTTTATTTTTATTTCCTTTGTTTTTCACTACAGTTTGGCGCTTTGTCTTAATTTAATTTTTTTCCAAATATTTTTTTTTTCTTTTCTTGTTCTGCTCTTATTCTATGTAACGGTAAAAAAGCAATACTTGTAACATTAGCGAAACCATTTTTTGTAAAGCACAATGGATTTGCTATATTTTTTTGCATGTATTTTGTGTTACTATTTTTCACTTGAAAAGCCACACAAAATAACACAATAACAAAATAAAATACAAAATAAATAATAGTCGTTACAACCACAGTCCGTATAGCCCACAGTCGCCAATTTCATTCAGCACCTTCAAGTGCCGCACACTTGTGGTAAGTACTTTAGTGTTGGAGACTGCTTTGCACTGCATAAAATTGTGGCCAAATCATCACACTCGCTACACACATACAAACATATATATTTGTTTATTGTATTTGTGCAAGCGCTTAGAAAGTGTGAGTTCAAAAGTTTTCAAGGCCAAAAATAAAATGCGAACATGAAGTGTGTGGCAAAGTTTTTTTTTTTCTTTTTTTTTTTCAAAACAATTCCTGTGGGGGAAATTTTTTTTATGATGCTTAAAGGATATAATTTGCACAAGTTCTCTATTTCAATGGGTAATCAGTAGCTAGTTCTATTGTTGTTCTAAATTGAAAAGTAAACAAGTAAGGCAGGCTAAGTTTGGGTTAAGCTGGACAATATATACTTAGTTGTAGTTGTGGGAACAAACTCTCATTGCAGTTTACACCTGACTTGCACCAAATTTGATTAAGATCCCTTAAGAGATAAATTGAAATTTAGTAGAGGTATAGTGGCGTGCAAATGGATACTGATAAAATCCTATTTCTTTGCTTTTATTATAAAAACTAGCAGACCCGGCAGAGGTTGCCTAAAATTTAGGTTCCCTTCATTTAAGAAATTGTACTCTCTTTCCTCCCCACTTGGCGCTTCCTCGTAATTTATTCCTATATCTTAATTTTTCTTTCTACTTTTGCTTTTTCCCCACCCCCATTTTCCGTTAGTTTATTTTACTCTCTTCATTTTCCTCTAACACCTACTCTAATTTTCGAATTTTCCATTCCTACTCCCCTTCATCTCCCTCTTTCTCTGCTGGTACTGATATGTACATAGTTCCGCAGATATATCTGTTGACCTTTTTTTTGGTCTTTTTATCACTTACTCTTTCCAAGGTTTTTTTGGTATATAGAACACATATCTATTTATATATAAAATATCATTAACTTGAACCAAATACATTCCTAGCTATACCGAATTGCAGCCTTATATAACTTGGGAGTTTTCCAAAAACTTTTTACAGCCTGTGTAGTTCTCCGCGAACTCCTGAACCTGTCGTGAGAGTTTGAGAGGCATTGGCAAGAAACTGTGGACATAATTGAAGTACAAAAAAAAACATAAAATATGTAGGTGTGGCCGCCTACTTTTAAAAAACTATGTAAATCTGGACTAAAGGATACATATATCCAAATATCATTTATTTAGATCAAATACATTTAGAGTTATGACGAACTGAAATTTTATATAGTCTGGGGGCGTGGCACCGCTCACTTTTTCAAAATTATTTACAGTTCGTGTCGTACCCAGCACTCCTGAACCTATGGTGAGAGCTTCAGATATATCGACAATAAACTGTGGACATTAATGAAACACAAACAAAATACAAAATATGTGGGTGTAGCACCGCCCACTTTTCAAATATTATGTAAATCTTGACTAAGTATCATGATTTAGACCAAATACGTTCAGATTTATGACAAACGTTTAGATATTGGTGAGCAGCATATTGCACACGATACTCCTTCTGATATTATTTATGACTATAAACAACATTACTTCATGGATAAAACATGAACTGGTGAGATTGAGTAACTTTCCTTGAGATTCATAGGTGAAACATGGGTTGGTGTGATTGATTCCTGATACAACTTGTGATTATCTTAGATCGGTAGTTGTTAGAGTTCGTTCTCATATAAATAAATAGCGAATTTCAATTGTATAGTCATAAATGCTTCATTTTGCTGGAGTTCTTGGAGATTAACTTCATATAACTCCTTACCAAATTTCAGAGACATAGCGTGAATACTTCAATAGATATGCAGTATGATAAAGTCGTTTGCGTGGGATATATCGAAAATATTTGTAAGTCAGGACCATTCCTGGTGAGTTTTCAGCTTGTGTTCTAAATTGCTTGTGATCGGTCAATCTGTTTAGGACCCAGCTTGACTTATACTTACATACATACGCACAAAATCTTAATATTATGTATCGTCGCCCCTTTGCTGAAACATGAATGTGCCATTTCTCCGATTTTGAATTAACAGGCTCACTGGATTGCCCATTGGATTTTTTGTACATTTCACCAAAATCCCGAGAACCATGCGTACTAGGCAACCATATTATTCTGCAATCTAAGTTACGTCAATCAATATGATTTTGAAAAACAATAAACTTTCAAAACGGATTTCATTTCAGCAGATTCATGTTTCTGAAAAGAGGACGACGATACATATACAAGCAAACCTGATGGACGTTGTTATGCTTAAATACTGACTTTCCAGCACTCATTTTGAGCCTCAGCCGTGTGAGCTTTCTATCCTGTGCTGCAGTTCTTTTTGTAGTAGCAGTGTTTCGCCCTGCTAAGGATGTGGGACGCTCATTTAATTGTTTGTTCATCCTAAGTCTCTGCTTCTATCTTCCTCCTTCTTCCTTTCGGTTGCCTTCCTCATTCCCTCTCCCACCACTATCCACGTTTTTCGTCCTTTTTCCTTTATCTTTTTCTTTCCCTTTTTCCCCCTTTTCCAAAGCTTAACACATATTGATATAACGAAACAAATGCCCATATAGCATTGATCTCAAACCTTTGTTCTCCGTACCGTATACGCTAGAATAGTCCATCGTTTAACAAAGCAGCTAATTTGAATATATTCCTACTATTACGCGAAGAAGGGTTTAAAATCCTACTTGATTGTAGTGGGACCACATTCTCCTAGACAGACATGTTAAAACTTATTAGTATTTAGTACTCAATTAATTATACGGTGTTTTTGTTTGGTTATGATTATTTTAATTGATTTCCAAGAAAAGGCAATTATTAATTGATTACGATTAGAAAAAAAAAATCAAAAATAATCAAAAAAAGTTTGTTTGATTACTTTTAATTATTTAAAAAAAATTTTTTATTTTTTTTTTGTATTGTTGATGTGAATATTTATGTGCTTTACAACCATACTAACAAAAAATAAAAAAAAATAAAAAAATTGTCCTAAAAACCAAAAATAATCCAAGAAAATCAAAAGTAATCAAAACTACTTTTTTTTATTAGTTTTGATATTTTTTAACAATCGTAAAAAATCATGATTATTTTTTGATTATTTTTCTAATTAATTTGAAAATAATTATTTAAAATTTTAAGTAATTGTTAATCAATCATTAAATGGATTCTCAAGAAAATAATTAATCAAACCGGTAATAATAACGATTAGTAATCATTATTTATCCTATAATTTTTAACCTCGCTAAATCAGTGCTTCTAAATAGAGCCCATAAAGACTCCAAGGGTTGCAAGGATCTACATAGCTTATTAGACATCAAGAGCTGATCCACGTCGAGTGAGCTTATTGGCTATCTTGCTTATCTGCATATGACGATAAACCAGCACACATATGAGAGAAACGATAATTCCTCTTAGCCAGATTTTTGTATACTTGATGTCCAGGATAGCTGCTTTCGTACCCGAGAGCCCCATTAGCCGTCTGCTATCCCATTTTTGGTGATGTCCGCAAACCTCCTGTATGGTGTAGATCTCGAATTGAAATAAACCTGCTGCCAGAGACGTATAGATAAAGACATGTTTAGGAAATACTTCCGCTCCTACTTCATAGATCATTTTCGATCCACTGGTGAAAACTGAGATGTTGAATTTCTGAAAGCACTTTCATCCAGGCTTCGCATGTTCACCGATCGAATGATTGATATAAGTTAGCAGGCATCTCCGAATAAGTGGAGAACATATTATGGTCTGTTATTTGTGTAGACCTTCACATTTTATGTGAAATTATTAGACAGAACTCTACAGCTCTCCTGAACCTCTCTGAAATGATGATCATTCCACTATTGTTGTGGCTTTTGTTTGTAATTATGTTTTATGTTTTTATCGCTTTCCCTTCAGGCAGTTTAAATTTTTTTAACTATTTATATAATTAATGTTTTTGTCATTGTAATTTTGTCCAATTTTTTATTTTATTTTCTTTTATTTCCTTTTTTCTTGCCTTTGTTGTTTCATATATTTTCCTGTTTTTGTTGTTTTTAATATTGTCTGTGATATTCTGATGGCTTTTATAGTTCCTGTTATTGTTAATTGTTTTTGTGAGTTTGATTGCTCTCGTTTTTAATGTTGTCATCAGTGTTGTTGTTCTACTTGTTAATGTTATTCTTCTCGTCCTCCTTGTTGTTATTCTTGTTATCCTTATTTATCTAGTTGCACTCGTTGTTCCATTTTGTTCCATTCCGTCTTGTTGTTGTTGATATTGAAGCATTTATTAATGTTGTTATAATTGTTATTTGCTGTGTGGTGGTCATTATGAGCTTGGTTGGTCTTTTGTTATGATTTTTTAATTATTTTAATGAGCAGCAGCTGCTGTGGTTTCAGTGGTTTTGTGGGTTTTCGTACTTGCTCTGGTTTGGGGTTTAATTATGTTGTTTTTTCGTTTTTTGTTTTTTTTTTTAAACGAAATCCCTGAGCGTTTTCGAAGGACGGTCTTTTCATCAACACAAAGCCGGATGGATGAATGCTTTTTAAGACCTCCCGTTTATTTAAGCAGTTGAGCTTACGCGGAGGCCGGAAATGATCTATATCGACCATCTCAAAAGACTAATTGATGATTCGACCATATCTGAGAATGTTTTCAACCAACCTTGACCTTAGGCCGGTTTCAGGACAAGTTTCTATATTAGCTCAGAGAATTTTCTTTTTGAAAAGAACGTAAAAAGAACAATACCCATATTTTTATCGCACTTTTGTAGATGTTAAAGGGTTAGGATGCTTTTTAAAAAAATAATTATTTTCATTTTGCAATGCCCTTCTATTGGACTCTGGGCTGTAGACAATTTTAATTTAATTTAAAATTTAAACAATTTTGTCGATTAGAAGGTATATCCCTTCCCAGACTTAGAAGACATCCGGTTTCTGTAAAATATCTAATGGGCTATGTGCTATTGATTCTTTATTTGGAACTATTTTGTCGATTAAAAATATAGCCTTTGAAAGTCTAAGGGGACTCCTAGTTTTTAGTAAATATCTGTTGGAGTGCGAATGACGTTGAAACTCAATTCATGTTCTGAAGTAGCCAACGTCACTTCCATATACATACAATTATGTCTTTACTACATTCGAATGCCGGTGCCCAAGGCGAATTGTAGCTTTAATAGTTCACCATAATTGAAAATTTATGACCTGAAAATGCACATAACAGATTTAATGTAAGCTTTTAAAAACTACTTAAAATTATATTCACAATTTATTTATCATTTAATTAGTTATTAACTAATTTAATGAAAACCTTTATAAGCTCAAGCTTAGCAATAAAGCAGGACGAAGGAGCATTCAAATTAACAACACCAATTTGCATATATTTTACAACCCTCGGGCATTAAAATTCTCCAAGGAAATAAACTTTATATTACGTATTAATATTTACATATGCACATACATACATGCAAATTCCCTTTTCGAAGATAAAGTTAAGCTTTGTATACCATAAACTTAATCCTATGGCATATAGTTGTGTGTTGGCGAATGTATGAAATCTTAAGAAAAGGCACACATAAGGGAGGTTTGAAGACTCATCGAGAAAACATAAAACTTTGATTTTAATTAAACCCAGGCTGAATATAAATAGATATGTAAATACACAGGCCATTGACAGATCAAGTTTATAATAAGAACAAGTAAGGAAGTCTCAATTCATTTAAAACCGAACATTATATAGTCAAGTGTGAGATATTATGACATCCGATTAAAATACACGGTTATTTCGAAGGCCGAGTGGAGGATCAGCCTGCTTGAAAATACTTTTTGAGGGACGTCTTCTTTCAGAATTTATTTTTAAATTAAATCTTTGCTCATAATAAAATAGTATTACGCCAAAACTGAAGAGCTTTATGATACATCAATTTCAGTTACTGCTTAGTCTTATCGCCAACTTCAATTCAAACCATTACCCCGGTTGCCCCAGGAGTTTCGCTTGAGATATTTGTTTCCCATTTACACTTTAATTTTAGTTTCTGTTTGAATTTCAGTTTTTCTTTTGGGTTTCGGACAACTTTCCGTTTCAGATTCAGTTTTATTTCCACCTAATATTCCGGCTTCAGTTTTATCTTTGGTTACGATTTTGTTTCAGCTCTTGCTCTCACTTCAGATTTCGTTTCCGTTCTAATTTTCGTTTTCGCCTTCGGTATGCGCTCTTTGTTCCTGATTGTCGAAGATTTCAAATATTTCCTTAAATTAAAATCCAGTTTAATATTTTGGTTTCGATGCTTCTCCGTTTTAAGTTCAGGTTTTGGTTAAGTTTCCTGCTTCAGATCAGAGTCGAGGTTCTTCAACGTTTCGCTTTAGAGATAATTTATCGGTCTTAAGTTTCAGTTTGCGTTAAAAGTTCGGCTATGCTTTCAATGCAGTTTCCCTTTTCAGTTTTGACTTGTCCATGATCACAATATCTTTTTCGGTCTCGCTTTAGAGATAATTTATCTATCTTAAGTTTCAGTTTGCGTTAAAAGTTCGGCTTTGCTTTCAATGCAGTTTCCTTTTTGAGTTTTGACTTGTCCATGATCACAATATCTTTTTCGGTTTCGATGCCACTGTCGGTTTCGATTATCACTTCGGGTTTGGTTCCTTCTTCGATTCGATTTGAAACTCCTTTTCAATTTCGATTTCCGTTCTACTTTTCGTTTAATTTTCGGTTTCGGTTCCGTTTTACATAGCTTTTTCAATTAGTTTTTCTGTTTGAAACGCCGTTTATTTTTCCATTTTAGTTCCGGTTTCTATCTGAACTCCGGTTTCGGTCCTGTTTTCGATAACTGTTCCCATATCTATTTCCGTTTGAAACTCCGTTAAATTTTCGATTCGGTTCCGGTTTCCAACTCATATCCGATTTCGTTGCAGATTTTGATACCTGATCCCATTGCGGTTTCCGTTTGAAACTTCGTTTCCATCTCGTTTCTGTATTCGGTTCCGTTTCCAACTACGAATACCCTGAATATAGCTTCGTAAAGCTCTTATAACTGAAACTTCGTATTGAAATTTCATTTTACAAGGCATTATATACCTTTTTTGAAAAAATACTCGTTACTATTAAATTCAGTACCCGCTAAAATGACAACCATAAAATCGTAGTAATATTAAATTGAAAATTAAATTAAGTAGAAAAGAACATAAATGCAATTAGGCTTTAAGCTTAACCTCACATACTTTTTGTTAGAAGCGCTATGTACATATCAAATAATGATTACTAATCATAATGATTACCGGTTTAATTAACTATTTTCTTGAGAATCCATTTTTCACTTCAATTTTTATGTTTATTTTGCATTATTAATTAAAAGAATAGTCAAAAAAATTATGATTTTTTACAATTATTCAAAACAATCAAAAACAAGCTGTTTTGATTACTTTTGATTATTTTACAGTTTTTTCGGTATTGTATAGCATATAAATATTCACATTAGCAATACTAAAAAAAATCAAAAATTATCTTAAAAAATCAAAAAAAAAAAAAATCAAAAATTCTCAAAAAAAAAATGTTAAGTAATCAAAACAACTTTTTTTTTTGATTATTTTAAATATTTTTTTTTATAATGATCGATAAATAACACACCTAATTTAACTGCTGCTTTCTTTACTGAAACTGAAAATCATTTTAATTTTCTTAACTACCCTAAAGCACATTAAAGCTAGCGTCGGTTGATAGCCAACCCACAAAACAAAACCGACACACCGTCAACGTAATTTGCATACAAGTGTTGCATTAACATATTCAAAAGCATTTATGGCCTCAACAAATATGAAATTCGCATTAATAATATAACCGAAAAAATAATAAAATCAAAACTACACACACAACACGGTGCTTCAGTGCACTTCAGCTGGCACAATATAACAATCATAAACGTTCACACAAACAACACACCTGTGTAGACGTGAGTGTATAGTTTGTATGTAAATATTCATATGTTTAGGATAGTTTATTATATATATATATATATACATATTAGTAGACATGTTTGTTCACTCAGTTGATTTTGTGCACATATCAGTGTGAGTTGTGTGTGCGAGTGTCTATATGTATTTTGATATTTCTGAAGCTTGCCTTAAGCAGCATCAAAAAACCGCAACTCACACATGTGAGGGTTAAACGAAAGGGCGGTTATAGTTATAGACTTTTTTTGTCAGCTTTTCACACCAAATCACATTATTATAACGATGACGACGACTATGATGATGTCGTAAAACAAACACAAACACACGCACCCTATGTTTGGGAAACGCCTTAAGGTATGCCCTTTTTGTCCTCACTATTTGGCATGTAAACACTGCAAGCAGGGATGTAGCTAGGATACGATCAAGGCTGGGGCTGGAATTTATAGAGGAATGTTTCCTACTTAAAATCCTCCATGTGTATTCAGAAAGAAGAGGTTCCAGCGGAATTGCATAGTCCTTGGTGCTCGATGTTTCAATTCTAGTTGGGGTTGGAAGCAATCGAAATTGAAGTCTTCAACTAATTTGCGTAAATATAGAGCAAGGAATTTACTTAACACAACTGTCTTATGGAAGTGTTTCAGCATTGTTGAGAAGCATCACATGAAAACCCATTGCATAGCACGGTATAAGAACCCCATCCGTAGTAGTAAACTGCGCGCTATAGAACTTCAAAGTTGGAGGATCAGCTTGGTCAGAAGAGCTTTACTACTTGTTCAATAAAAGCTTTGATATGTGATCCACAGATGACTTATAGATGTTTCCGACGATATGAAGTACACTAAGTGCTGTTGGACCTTGGTTATTAGAGTACCTATTGAACTCCCTGAGAAATGCTTAGAAGGGATGCGTGACCTCTCATATATGTAGAAGGCCTCAGGAAGACAACGGAAAACCATGGTCGTTGGTGCTGGAAATTTTCGTTAGCCACGTATAAAGTGAACCAAGATCCGAATGACTTTATTGTTGTAACTGTCCCAGGTGTTTGAAAATTAAATAATTTACTTACTAATGGCCTTAGATTGTAGAAATTTATTTATTTCTATCCGTGTAAGAAGTTGCTCGTTCAAGTTGCTGCAGTTACTCCTCGGACGGGCAGTACAAACCCCAGACAGCTTGAGCTATGGTTATTGGAGAGCTCTGTGTAGAAAACATCTCCTCCTATCTCCTCATATAACATAGAGTACATTCTTCAGCCCAAGTTTTTCTAAGTCCGTGTTGAAATCACTAACAGCAATATCCTCTTTCTATGTTCTCATATAGGTATAGCCTTTAGCATTTCCACAGAACGACAGAGGCTAAAGCCAGTTATCCGATCCCGGAGAGAAGATGCAAGTGCCATTGGGTATCGCACCACCTCTTGCTTCATCTAACAACTTCAAACGATCTATTCTTGTATGTCAACTACTAGATTTGGATGAAATTAATATAGAATTCTCCATAACAGAAACCACAAAAAGGTGGTCAAAGTTGGCACAAAGTTCAGGAAATTTAATTTAATTATTTATTATCCGAACCCTAACTTTTGTTAAATGTTGTATAACTTTACAATAATTTTTCTTTAATTTTTAATTGCAAATATTCATTTTTTTATGTATTTTCACTCCTGTACTTTATCCTAAATAAAAAACATAAAAATTTTGGACATGAATGTAACGTAGTCGACCAAAAAATTGTGATATTCTAAAAAATAAAAATTAAGCAATAATAAAAACTAAAAAAATAATTAATACAGTAAAAAACGCTGCTACGAGTTGGCTAAGGGGAACGAACTGCATCAAATGAAACAGATTTGCCAACATGCTGGCAAATTCATTTTATGTATCAAATGTTGCCAACTCCGCTGGAAAACTGAAATTTGGTAATTTTCACATTGCTGTCATTTTATATGATATTGAGTCATCAAAACTGACTGCAAACGCAATTGCCACGGTATGCTAGCCTGTTTTCATTACTTTGACAACATTTGACGTCATATATGACCAAATTAAAGCCAGGCATAAGAACTCGCTCAAAAATTTCCCTGAACTTTTAGAATTTTTTGATTTGTTCTATACAACGCATGAAGAAAAATTAATTTCGCATAGAAAAAAATACCTTGACAGAAAAAATTCTAATAGTTCACGGAAAGTTTTGAGGTACTTCTAACTTGCGCGTTATTGTGCTAAAATTGAACGAGCTATAAAACTGCGTACTCAAAAATCTTCTAAAAATTCTGCAAAAAAAAATATTGAAATTTTGATGTAAATTTTTAAAAGTTTAATTTACTTCTCCTGAACCTTGTGTAAACTTTGAAATTTCTTTTTATATGATTTCTGGTATGGAATTTGCTATATTTTAAATGAAAGTGATTGAAAACACAGCTTCCTCTTATTTCGTAAACGATATTGATTTTAGTAATTGTTGTTGGAGCAGTGCTCGAATTTTTTTTTAAATTTTTATACCTTTCATGGACATGAAATGGTATTATAACTTTGGTCCGATGTTTGTAAGTATGAGAAGAAGAGGATTTAGACCCACCAATAAGTATATCAACATGATCAGGTCGATGAGCTTAGTCGATTTAGCCCTGCTGGTCTGTCCATCTGTCTGTTTCTACGAAAACTAGTCCCTCAGTTTTTCAGATATCTTGATGTAATTTGGTATGGAACCGCCATTTTGCATGAGATTAATCATTTGTCGGAATCAGCAAGATTGGAGCAATACAACGCATAGCTCCCATACAATCGATTGTTCCGATAAACGGGGTTTGTCCTATAATTGTTGCCATTAGAAAGCTAGGAGCAAAAAAATGTGCAGATTTGGTGTATATAATATATGCAATGTGTGTAGTGAAAATCACTCTGATCGGAGCAACATAACATATAGCTCCCATATAATCGATAGTTTCGATAAATAGGGTTTGTGCTATGTGTCTTTAAATGATCAGTTTTGCAGAGTTTTTACTAATTGTGAGTAAGGATCGGATACTTACCATGATGCGTATTCATAAAAGGTATAAAGTCTTCGGCACAGTCGAAGACAGCCCTTTCCTTACTTGTTTGTTATTTTCACTACTCTTATTTTGAACACAAGTGTGAATAGCATAGCAGATTCTGAGACTACCTTGGTTCTGTTACTCAGAATATTTTGGGAAGGTGGCATATTTTAAATTTCTAAAAATTTTATGAGACATCCCAATATGGGTGAGAAACGAAAGGTGTGCTACATCTTATTCCAGTAAAAATGTTTCAAAGTAGGGTTACTTTTTGGGGTGGCCAAAGCGGTTTCACAAGGTTGCCATCTATCTGAGATTCAAAAAAACATTGTGAGATATGCCATTATAGACATAAAACGCAATGCAATTTACTTCAGATTTCAGGGAAAGTGATTGTAACCGGGGGTGCCACTTTGGGTTGCCACCTAATGTAATTATATTTATTCTTTTGTATGTACAACTATTATCTCGAAACCGACTTGGCATGTTTCAATAAAATTTGGTACTTTGGTTATATGCTGGAGTATAATCTTTTTTCTTTAAGTGTTGCCACTTATTATATTGTTACGTAGTTGCCACCCCTCTGAAATTAAAAAATGTCTAACATGGGTATAAAACGAATGACGTTTTACGTCGTATTTCAACATAAATATTTCTGGGTACCCTTACCAATAAGGTTTGCCAGCTAATCCTAGTAGATATGTTTTTTGTGCATATCCTAAAACTACAGAGCTTTTTTAGATGAGCTTTTGAATATAGGTGATATGCTACATTTCAAGCTGGCCTATAAACGTGTTGCTACTTAGGACATTTTCACAGGTCTTCTACCTTACTAAGAACAAATTCCTTCATGATTTTTACAAAGTAATTTTTCTCTAAACACGGCATAGAGAGCCTCGGAAGCTCTACGTCATAAGCCACTTTTAATCAAACTCAAAAATTCCCGCCTTTCGTTCAGGAAAGGAGCGTTACAAGGTTGCAAGAGCGCAGTTAGCCTTACCTCTCTATGCGCTTGTGGAGTTTATATGGATCCAATCGTACCCCCACATACACGCCAATGGACACATTGCAGGGTAGCCCTTGTCACACGTGCAAATAAATTCGACATCAATTGCGAACATTTCAAAGCAGCGACATACATACACATCTGTGCAGTGAACGTACATGTGAACACACACTGGTACTTGTGGGAAATAGACGCCCAATAGAAGATATATTCGCACATCCTCAACTACAGAGCAAAAAAAAAAGTACACTTGGGAACAAAAACGGTCGGCTATAAAGGCGATACGCCAGGGGATAACTTAAAAATAGCTATCGAGGCACGATTTTTGCTGTCGATACGTCTGATTGCATTGCGCTGCCTTAGATGAGCTGCCGCAACTGTCTGCTTACTGCTTTTCGCAATTTTGCCTCAATAAAATGAATAAAAGATTCGCATTTGCTTTGAATAGCAACCAACAAACGAACCAAGCAACCAACCAGCCAGTCAGTCAGCCGGTACCAACTACTAAATCCTAGCTAAGTGGAGGACGAGCGTAAAGCGTATACGGCATGGCTGGCTGACTGGATGGTTGATGCCTCTAATGGCGGCTGTCGAGTGCTTAAGCTCTACTGACAGACAATAATGTGGCTGTAGTTAGGGCGAAAGGAGATAAGAAAGTAGAAGAAGCAAGTGGAAGACGAAGGACTATCAGCACCATCAGGGACAACAACAGCAGGAACACCATCATCATGAGTGCAGTAGCGACGGCAAGCGGTGGTAAGTAAGCGACGACATCCGGAGTATGAAACAAGCAATTGAGGAATTTTTTATATTGGCTTTTTATTTTGACATTATTACTGCACAAAAATATATAAAAATTGCGCACTGAAACGAGCAAAATAAATCTAAAGCAAGTAAGGTAGTCAAAGTGCGGGTGCCAGCGAATTATTTATACTCAGCGGCGCGCTTTAGCAGCATAGTTGGAGTTAAGTTTTCTTTGACTATAATAAATTTATTCGTCTATACTAACTTGCATTGAGCTGTTCTGTGCTTCGCAGTTTTATTACTATAGTTTTATATGGTTTGTGGGCGTGGTTATCAATAGTTTGATTAATTTTTGCCAGTTTAATGTATATTTATCAAGTTTCATGAATGTGGACATATAGCTGCAGGAACAAACAGCTTTGATAATAGAACAAAAAACAAGGCATTTCGAGTGCAAACACGGGCGGGGCCACGCCCACTTCAAATTTATTTTAACATGGTTTTTCGAGTTTATTCTTTTTGGCGAAATTTTAGACGGTCAACTTTTTTTGTTTCCGGTGTATCGATTTTCCAAATTTAATAATAGTAATGGGCGTGGATCTTTGCTCATATTCGAAAAAATTTGTTATGATACGTCAACCTTCCAGTTATGCCTACCAAAATGTTAGATTAAACCTAGCGGCGTTGCTACGCCCATTTTTAAAAATTTATAGTTATTTCGCATTTCTTACAACGAAGATTTGGAATTAAAATAGAATTGATATATAATTATTTTTCGCGGGGATATTGCCTAGGTTATTTCTGAGCCTTAACAAAAATCTTTTATAAGTGGACATGGTCCTTAACCGATTTCGTCAATGGGCATATTGCATCTATTATGGGTTATATTTGTGTCAATTTTATTTTGACTTATGGTTAGTAATATTTATAAAATTTACTTAACCCAAAGTGGGCGGTGTCAAAAAATTTCAATCTCGATAAATGTATGTGGGAAACATTAAAAATGGGCGTAGCTATAATTCGATTCGACCTATTTCAAATGACTATGGGAGCGCCAAGGACCTGCATACCACATTTCACTAAGATGGCTCAAAATTTGCTTATCCTTCTATCCTACCCTAACCGATTGGAATTAATATACACGGTTAAGTATAAAAATAGAACAGCACAAAGCACGCAACAAACAAGCACACTAAAGAGTCAAGCTGGAAGCAGAAATTATAGAACGGAAAGCAGCAATCGGAAAGCGGGAAGTTCGAAGCGACAGACAGCAGCGTACATCAGCTTAAAGTAACCATAGCGCACTGATAATGTCTCGGTTTGCCGGAGCTGCTACTTAGTACCTTCTTCCTCCACCTCCACATCCTCCTCACCTCTTTCTTCCCTTAACTAAAAATACTTATGCAGTACGCGATATGTTGTGACATCATGATGTCTCTGGTATGCAATGCAATAGATAGTTTGTTGCTATGTGTTTGGTGGTAAGTGGCACAAATGCCACATCGGTGGCAGTCATTGCCATTTGACCACAGTTGAGGTGGGGCAAACTCATTGTGGCATGCGTTGCATGTTTACATATATGTATGTGTATGTTTGTGTTAGCGTGTGAATATGGAATGTGTCCTTTGATGTTGAAACAGAAAATGCAACAATCGGCATGCCTTTGGGTGCATTGGGGCACACCAAGGGTTAAGTAGCTACGGTGAATATCAATTGAAGGTTCATGAAGTGCGTGAAATCGCTATGCATTTCAATAGTATGTTATGTATATTAACATATTTCAGAAAAACATTTTATTGAGTATTACTCACATAAATTATATGAAATGTTCAAACCGAATTGATTGAACTATTACGTAGAGCAGAAAAATTGGGTTGGGTGGACATAACAACTTGGAAACTGAAAAAAATAAAACCCTTCAAAATTACTAATAAAGGTGTGTTTTACAAAAAGCGCAATTGGATCGCGCCTTACTCATGCACTCAGTCCTCTTATGGGAATGCCTGCCGGAGGAAGAGCCACACTTGGGAATTGAGTAATGCGAAAGTTCCTACGCTCAGAATTTCACGAAACCTGAGGTATCAACTCCTTACAACCCTTTTTTATCGTTTATTGTTTCTTTTGTCCTTCAACATTCTTTCCGATCCGTTCTTTGTTGTGAAATTCCAATACTTTCCTGTATATTAGTTTCTTTACCAATTAAATTTGTTTTATTTTATTTTAACTTTATTTTATTTTATTTTATTTTATTCTATTCTTCTTTTAACTTTTAATAATTAATTAAAAAAAAAAACAATAATAATTTTCACAAAAAACTAAAAATGCGAAAAATTATTCTTGGCCTTCAGCTCGTTTCATGAATACTTGAAAATGTACAGGCCGTAAAATCAACAAATATTGTTGGTACAAGAAAGCAATTATTTTATTTTATTTTAGTTTATTTTATTTTATTTTATGTTATTTTATTTTATGTTATTTAATTTAATTTTTTTATTTTATTTTATTTTATTTTATTTTATTTTATTTTATTTTATTTTATTTTATTTTATTTTATGTTATTTAATTAAATTTTTTTTATTTTATTTAATTTAATTTTTTTTATTTTATTTTATTTTATTTTATGTGATGTTATTTTATTTTGTTTTATTTTATTTATTTTATTTCATTTCATTTTATTTTATTTTATTTTATATTGTTATATTTTATTTTATTTTATTTTATTTTATTTTATTTTATTTTATTTTATTTTATTTTATTTTATTTTATGTTATGTTATTTTATTTTATTTTGTTATATTTTATTTTATTTTATTTTATTTTATTTTACTTTAAGATCTCTTGAAAGTTCGATGTTTTTCAATTGCTAATGATGTGACATTTTGGACCTCAATAGCCAGCTCTGGCTTGTTCTTTCTGCTTTTAAATGTACATTTATAAAAGAGATAAATTTATGTAAGCCCACATAAAAGTCTTAGCCGCTCAAATACGTTTCGGGAAGTGTGTTTACAGCAACTAAAACAATCTATATGCTAGTAAGGTTCCGTTTCTTTTGCGAGCATAGACGTGAGGGCAATCTCTGACCAACCTTACCTTCACGAATTAACTTCGTTGGAATACCTTACCTCTTGCAACTACAATATTTTTCGAATAAAGACTACCATAAGCTCTCCTCTCCTTTCATCATCTGAGTTGGCTGCCAATGCCCCCAGCAGTGCATGTTATTTCTTCGCGGAAGTAACCGTAGTCAACTTAAGCCTTAAGAGGTGCGAGTCCGTTCTTATTGATGGACTTCTCTTGCTTTAACTTTGTGCTACTTTTATTATTTTCTTGTTTAGTATCCTTGAGTTTCTTTCCCTCAGAGTTTTAAAAGTCTGCTCCAGATTATAATGAGAATGACTTAGTTAAGACCACACCTTGCTCTTCTACATTATCTTTTTTTATTTCTGGAGACTTCAATGACCTACCAGCCGTATTAGTTCTTTTCAATTTCAATATTCATAGTCACTAGTATTTCTTGTCCCGGGACGCGTAATATACCATTCGGAGACTAGTTCCGTAACATTTTCTACCTACCTTTAGGTACCTCAAGCCATGACTGCCTTCCGTCATGCTATTCCCCTCGCATTAGTCCCTGATCTTACCGTTGACATCAAAACTTTAGTTGAAGCCAAGGCAGCATATCAAAAATGTTAACGTTTCGCTATTGCCTAATTTTTAACCAGCCCACGGCCTCCCTACCAAAAAAAGGTCAGTCTACAAATATGAAAAATATTTCATCATTACAAATTAAGATTGCCATCCACTACCTGCCCGCCATTATACAATTCCAGGCAATTGGGTTAAATTTATCAATTTGCTACCATCGATTGAAGCTATCAAATGGAGAAATTTTTCGTTCACGTCCATTTCTCCCCTCTTTTATATGCTTAAGCGATTATCTAAAGAAAAAATATTTTTCAACTGATTGAGGGAAAATAGAAGAAAAGAACAACAACAACAAACACATGTTTTTGCACAATTCTTTTAGTTCAGGCAATTTTTATTCATCTCCAATAAAAACGAGCACAATGTTTGAACATTTGAACATTCCACATGGTCATTTCTGTCAACACAGCTTACTTTGGGCAATAGGCGATCACATGCGGTACCAGAACGACTGCATTGATTCAATTGCTTCACATTTGTTCTGGATTTTACAGCGGTTCGTAACGGTAGTAATGGTGGTCATCAAAGTACGATGGACAGAACATAGTTTGGTTGCGGTCAACGTATCAATTTTTGGGTGCCACTCAGCTCAATGTAGATTTGCTTTTAGCCAATTTTAGCTAGCTAAACCATGAGTAAACTGCTTATACTGTTGTTGTTGCATTGTGTCTACATAGGTGGTCTAGTTTGATTTTTTTGAGCATACATACAGACGCATACATAGGTATGTTTGTTGTTAAAAAGTACGCTTAAATTCCGGTCACATACGCAATGCTCACTAACGAGCGTTGGCAACAGCAGCCAGAAGTAGCAACAGTGGCAGCAGCTCCAATAGCTGGAACACCAGCCAATAACTGGCCACAGCAGATGCTGTCAATTTAAGCAAAAACAATAATATGCTGCTTGATATTTCTATTCTAGGAGTAATATGTATTACTTTGATATTTGGTAGTGGACACAAACCGCATCAGCAATCACGACATGTCCCAGGTCGAGTTTTATTAGTAATTCACCGCTCGCCTTAACCGCAATTTTCGCCACAGGAATTCCCTACTCGCAGTGTAAGCTAAACTACAAAGTTATTTATTAGCTGTGAGGCGATTTAAGATTGGCTATTATAGGCATATCGACGAGACACGAGTGTGACTTGATGAATTCAACTGTTTTTGGGTATATTTTGAGTTACTTATGTTTCGGAAAAAGCTTGGAAATAGACACCGTGCGGCTTGAAGAATGTTTTTTTATACTGCCCTGCGTACTTGGGATTTGTGTGCAAAAAAAATGAGACTAAAGTTAGCAGGGATGGGCGCGATTATTTGTTCCTCCTCAAGATAGCAACAAATAAAATTTCATATCCATAAAAGGAGGCAATGGGTAGTCTTTAGGTTAAAAAATCCTCATTGCCTTCTTATGGTTTGTTTGGGTGGTATCCACTCGTTTTAGGAGAGGCTCATTTTGACAACAATAAGAAGGAGTACTAGATTGTATAATGAAGGAAATTAGGGTGAATTGAAAATAAGAATTGGTATAATTTATAGTACTTCATAAATAAAGAAAATTTCTAAAAAAAAAAAATTTACTCAAAATATTGAGGCGGCCCTTCCATTTAAAACAAAATAATTCATAAAATGGGATATTTTCGACGTATACAATTTTTTTTATCAAAGTGTTCTAGAATCTGTGAGAAATACAAGAAAAACCACTGCATACCTTAAGGCGCACATTTTGCGTTGAATTTCATTGATTTTGATTAAGAGAAGTTGAAATGAACTTCATTAATTAACATAGTTCTATAGGTCACCAAAGAGAAATTTTGCTTATTTGAAATTGAAGAAAAAATTTGTTCAAGCAAGCCTTTTCTGTGAGTGTTAATAAAGTTGAAGTGCATATTTTCAGGCGTGCTTTTTTCTACACAATATTATAAAACTAAATTTTACTATGTTTTGGGTACCAACAATTCAATCGAATTAATAATTTTTATGAAAAGAATAATAGTTTTTATGAAAAAAAACTGCATATTTTAAGGCGCACATTTTGAGTTGAATGTTATTGATTTTGATTGAGAGAAGTCTGATTTTAATTCATCAATTACTATTTTTCTAGAGATCACAAAATCGGTATTCTTTATCTTTAAATTTTCAAAAAACAATAATAATTCTGAGAGAGTTACTATAAGCAAACTAAACTTTATTATTCTCCGCAAAGTTCCCCCAAACTTGCACTCAGTTTTGAATAGTTTACTTACTAAGTTGAAAATAGTGCGCCAAAAATTATGCAGTACAACTTTATTGTCAAAACCAGTTAGGACCGTTCCCAAGCTGGTTTCCAGATTCTCTTGCAACATTCAATGAAGATACCGCAGAAACACACCATTATTACGTATCGATCAGTGAATTGATTTAAGTAAGCTTCAAGGCTTGAAGAAGTAAGGTACTAATGCACACTTTTAGGCTGGGTTTTTTGGTAGTTAATTTTAAATTTTCTTTGTGGAGTTTTGAATGTTTAAAATAAAAATAGTATGAAAAAGAACTTCTACTTAATTTTTACTTAGATTTTCAAAATATCTTTGCTATTTGAAAACCATAAACTAAGTCTTTATATTTTCCGTACCACGATTTTTATTAAAACAACATTGTGAAAAAAGTATGCCCTTGTCGAACGGTGAAATAATAAGTTTCAAACTTTGCAATGACAACAAATGAAGCCCTCTATTAAAGTAATGACTCCACCAAAGAGCAATAATTTTAACAGTTGCGATATTGCATACTTTTAAGCAGGGTTTGTTCAAATAGATTTGAAATGTTTTTTTATTGTATCTACCCAATGAAATTTTTACTGAAAACTGAACCACTAAAAAATAAAATTAAAATTTTGGTTGCATATTTTAAGGCGCTAATTTGGTATTTTCGTTCTCTGTGGACTTTTACCGCCATTGAATACAACTTCTGCCTATTGAGACCCTTACTGAGTTCAAGGTACATACATATTTTTGGCAATAAGGGGAAAACCCAAACTCTAGATAGGACGCAAATGAGATATTACCAACATTGTGTTCTTTGGCTGAAAAATTGTCGATTTTTTGCACAAAAAACTATATCTTAATTCCATACATTTGCACTACAATTTCAACTTTCAAAGCGCTCTACTGAAAAACTAAAAAAATTTATTTCGTAGTTTTCCCTTATTGCCAGAGATATATTGCTCAGTTACAAGTTTATGCCAAATATATGGAAATGAAAACTGTAGTTGCATACTTTAAGGCGCATATTTCCTTTATAGTTTTGATTTAAGTTTAAGAATATTTCAATAAAAAATTGCTTCTAAATAGAAATTACTCTGGGAATATTGCGCTACAAGTTTCTAAATTTTGCATATAAAAATTTTAATCTTACTAAAAGTGAAAATGAGAATTTTAGTTGCATATTTTAGGGCGCTAATTGGCACATTCACTTTCTGTGCACTTATCTTGAACATCTTATCCTCTAACGACCACTCATACTAATTTCGTGTCAACAATTTTAGTTCAACACTTCAGGAATCTGACTTAAAATGGCTCATGAGCTTTATGTGAAATTAGGAAATGCTAGAAAAATTTACTGGCTTATGAAGCTGCCCTTTTAAAAAGGCATCCAATTTTCTGATTTTTATTTATGATTGCAAAAATTGATACCAAGAATTATTTCTACCAAAAGTAATAAATTTTCTTTACAACGAAATAAGAAAATGGCGATACGCAAGAGCGAGCATTGCCAAAATTGTCGATTAGACTCATTACACATTGTTCATAGCTTAGTATTCCCCAAACACAATGTTAGAAACATAAAAGCGACCACTTGATTTTCTGGCAAATTATGATTAAATTGAAGGCTTTAAATTACTCAAAAATTTCGAGTTTCTTGTGTTTGTATAATGAATTTGGAAAGCGCACGATTAGACTAAAGACAGCCAATAACCTCTGTAATTTGATTAAAAAGTTTTTGTCAAAAAATGTTTTTTTTTTATGTTTTGGTAGTTGTATTATCTACTCGAAACTTTGCATTTGCTTTATTATTGCGAAAAGCTCTTTGTATGTATGTTGGTATGTAGTTGCATATTCGTTGCAGACGAATGAATCAACTACGTGCTAAATGTAACTTCAACTAGTAACTACTTATGTATGCACAGGAAGGCTTTAGTTTTGAGAAGACACGCGGAAAAGTAATAGCAACAATAATAACAACAGCAACAAGAAGAAAATAGAAACAACAATAACAACAGCAACAACGTGAGGGCCATCAGCATGTAATGGAAATAAACAAAAAAGTACCAAAACTCGGCTACAACTAAACAAATAAACACAATAAAGTATGTAAACAAGTGGCCACAAAGGACCAACTAACAAACCCCCACACACACACACACACTTACATACATAATTATGGGAGCGGCAATTTTGCCGAAGTTATATAGAGAGCAAGACAAATCAACCGAAGGGGCGAACTGGCGAGGGTTGCCGACGAAAATTACGAAAAGCCAGTGTTCGTGAATACGTCGTCGCGTCAGCGTACTCCTACCACACCCACGCCCGAAACAATTTACAAACAGACACGAAGCACTCAAATACCTTTAAGGAAAACGAACTGCACAAAGCGAGCGAAAGCATATCGTCAAACCAATGTTGCACTCACACAAAAAAAAAATGGTAGGACGCATACAACTAAACCTCACCAATACATTTGCAAAAGCCGGCACGCAGACAAACGCAAGCAATCGAACGAAGTTTTGGGTTGTAAGTGCTTGCTGCAACAAACGGTTGGCTGCACCTACACAACTATAACTCACTAATACATTTGCAAAAGCCGGCACGCAGACAAGCGCAATCAGTCGAACCACGTTTTGGGTTGGAAATGCCTGTTGCAAGAAACTGTTGGCTGCACGCATACCACTATAACTCACTAATACATTTGCAAAAGCCGGCACGCAGACAGGCGCAAGCAATCGAACCATGTTTTGGGTTGTAAATGCTTGTTGCAACAAACAGTTGGGAGCACCCACACATTCCCACAACAGCCGGTTCTATCGCACCGGATTTTTATATCCGACCAAGGGCTGTTATTTCGACACTACCCTGTCTAACCTGTCACGTTTTCCCCTAACATTGTCATCCACCGAGCAGCTCCTTGCAGCAGGGCTGCTCAAAACTCTCCTGCTCCGGGCAAGAGAATGGATCTGCTGGAAGAATATTTACGTCAAACGTTCACACTCCATCCAATATAATTCCTGTAAAATATTTAAATATTTATGATCTTAATATTTATTTTCAAAATGTATCTGGCCTAAGAACCAAGTCTGATTTACTCTGTACGATGAGTTCTAACTTGGATTATGACTTCTTTGTAATTGTTGAGACTTGGCTAAATGACACTTTTATGCATGGTGAATTTTTCGATGAAAATTTATATTGTGTTTTTCGTAAAGATCGCGATGCTTTAAAAACTGGCCTCTCTAGAGGAGGTGGCGTCTTAATTGCTATTCAGAGAAAATTTCGAGCGACTTTGATGCCATTGCCGAATGATAATTCTGTCTTGGATTTACTCTGGATGGATCATCCAATCTTTTGATTTGTGCTTCCTATATTCCGCCAACTAGTGACGACTTACTTTATAAAGAACATGTAGATTGTAGGGTTATATTCTTGCGTTATATATTACTTTATTAATTTTTAAAATTGTTTTTGGTTCATTGTTGTTAAATGTTAATTATCAAAATGAAAATATTTCAATTCAATTTTTGTTCTTTCAAAAATACAATTTTCTGACTTGAAGCTATCGAGACATAAAATATAAAATTATTATTTAATGTAAAATAGTTAATATAATTAATTATATTGGCGATCCTGCCAGGAGAAATTAAAAGAAATAAATTTTGCTAAATATTAGAAGGAAACTTTAATACTTATATGAGAAAAGAAAAGAAGAATATGCCAAAATAACTAATTTGAATTTGATGTGAACTTATAACCATAACTGAGAATTTATTGTGAAGATTCAAGATTGTTAAATTCATCCACATATTTCGTGCGTGAACTCAAGCAAAAAAAAAAAAAAATCTAGTGATCACTACGGTCCAACATACATATAATAAATCCAATAAATAAAACGAGAACTAAGCATCTCAAATTAGTAATGGATACAATATACAATTCAATTTTCAAAATATTATCTTTATCCAAATATCGCATCAATCAACTGCTATATTTTAATAGAAAGAATTTATTATCGCACCATCAATCAACAAACATAAATATTGCTTCTACTAAAAAATGCATTTACTGGATTTTTTATTACATCTTCGAATACTTCATATTTTATTCAAACAGACGTCTTTTATTTTTGATAACATCTTTCATCTACAATCAACAAAAAATTCGGTGAGCTGTATTGTGAACATATTTTAAAATGATTATAAAATTTTTGATTAAATAATTAATTATTTAAAAAGTTCGTTTCTTAAATCTTTTGTTCAATTTATATAAATACAAAAACATAAAAATAAATTATTTTATTACGAATAATTAATGAAATTATCAAAATCAAAAGCCATTAATTGTATTTTATAATAAACTTTTCAAAATTATAATCTATTTTAACATATTTTAATTAATTTTCTTATTAAATTGTTAATTTAATATTTATTTTTATTAATATTAATATTTAAGTTTTTATTATTGTGTACACTCTTTCTCCAGTTAACTAAAATGATTCGATCACCTATTCATACAAGAAGATTCACAGCAACAGAATCTCAAAACGAAAACAACAACTCAATTCCAAGACACTTCACATCAACAGAGACCCAAAACGAAAACAACAACTCAATTCCGAATTTGAACCTGACACAAAATATTCATACTGATAATATACTTCCAGATAATAACACAATGTTTAGAGATAATTTTAATTTTTCAAAATCAGTTAAGTTGCCTTATTTTTGGGAACAATCCCCTGAAACTTCGTTTATTCTCGTTGAAGGACAATTCCAAATAAACAACATTCAAAATGACAATATAAAATATCAGAATATTTTAATTGCACTTCAACGAGAAACCATTTCAAAAATTATGGATATAATTAATCCACCTCCTGTGATAAATAAATATGAAACTATTAAAAAAGCATTAATTGATAAATTTTCTCTTTCCGAAGAAAAAAGATTAGAAAAACTTATTTATAAAACAGAACTTGGTGATCGTTCTCCATCAGAATTATTTCGACAAATGACCTCTCTAATTAGTTCTTATTCTATAATAAGTAAAGAACTTATTTTTAAGTTATGGATTAGTAAATTACCTAAAGAAATACAAAATCATTTAATCTCTTGCATTAATAAAACTATTGATGAAATTATCACTTTAGCAGATAAAATTTTTAATTTAATTAATAATCAACAATCTTCTAAAATTTCTGCAATAGATAGTGCTGAAAACATTGCCCTGACACAATGTGTTAAAAATTTGACTGAATTAACTACTGCCATGTTTCAAAATTTAAATAAAATTAGTGAAGATATAAAAGAACTTCAAATTCGATCTAGATCTAGAGAACGACATCGATCTACATCACGTAATTATTCTAAACCTCGAAATTTCAATAACAAAAATAAAAATATTATTCGTTGGTATCATCAAAAATTTAAACACAACGCTTATAAATGTATTAAACCATGTAATTTTAGCTCAAATTATAATACAAATTCAAAGACTTTAAACTAAAACGTCACGTTATGACAGTGGCTATTAGCGAAAGTGACGTTAAACCTTCTCGCCGCCTATTTATTTTTGACAAATTTAATAAATTAAATTTTTTAATAGATACGGGTGCTATAGTTTCTGTAGTTCCCTCTTGTAAATTCAAATCTCATAAAAGAAATTCTGATCTTAATTTAACTGCAGCTAATGGTTCTTCAATTAAAACTTTTGTTTCAAAACTTTTAAAACTTGATCTAGGTTTAAGACGCGATTTCGAATTTCCTTTCATACTAGCAGATATTTCTACTCCCATAATTGGCGCTAACTTTTTAGAGAAATTTGGTTTACTAGTTGATATTAGAAATAAAGAAATTACTGACTTAAAAACAAAATTAAAAGTTTCTGGCTCTAGTGGATTTTGTGATATATTTTCTCTCAAAATACCAATTTCTGAAAATAAATTTACCAATCTCTTAAAAGATTTTCCCTCAATAACTTGTGAACCAGATTACACCAAACCAGAGCAACACCAAACAGTTCATAGAATTGAAACTAAAGGAGTTTTATCGTTCTCAAAACCTCGTAGTCTAGATCAAATTAAATTTAAAATTGCAAAAACAGAATTCGAATTTTCGGTCAAAACGGGTATATGTAGACCTTCTAGTTCTCATACTGCATCTCCTTTACATTTGGTCACAAAAAAAGAACCAAATGATTGGAGACCATGTGGAGACTATCGTAGACTGAATTTCATTACCATACCTGATCGATATCCACTACCCCATATACATGATTTAGCTATTGATTTAAAAAACAAACAAATATTTTCGAAAATTGATCTAGTCCGACGCATATGATCAGATACCCATGGCCGTTTGAGTTCGTACGCATGCCTTTTGGTTTACGAAACAGCGCACAAATATTTCAACGTTTTATAAATGAGGTATTTTCTGAGTTTGATTTTGTTCTTGTCTATATTGATGATATACTTGTTGCTAGTGATGATGAAGATCAACATTTTGAACATTTGAAATCTGTTTTTGAAAGGTTGGCGGAATATAATTTAAATATTAAACCTTCGAAATGTATCTTTGGAACGAATAAGTTAGATTTTTTAAGTTATGAAATTTCTAGTGAAGGAATTAGGCCATCCTTAGAAAGAATTGAGACAATAATCAACTTCAAAAAACCTATTTCTATAAATAAATTACAAAAATTTTCAGGAATGGTTAATTATTCCCATAGATATGTTAAAATGTTAGCAGAAGAACTTGGTCCACTGCATGAAATGTTAACATTTGCTACTAAACATAAACTTAAAGAACTTAGTTGGTCAGAGAAGACTATTGATGCTTTTGAAAATGTCAAACAGCTTTTTGCACAGAAAATTTTACTCACTCATTTTGATAAAAACGGTAAAGTATCTCTTGCTGTAGATGCTTCAAATGTAGCAATTGGTGCAATCTTACAACAAGTTAGTAACAATGTTTTAGAACCACTCGCCTATTTTTCACGTAAATTATCTCCTACTGAAATGAATTACTCAACTTTTGACAGAGAACTTTTAGCGATTTATAATTCAGTTAAACACTTTAAACATTTTCTTGAAGGTAGGACATTCACCATTTACACTGATCATAAACCCTTAACACAAATTCTTAATTCAAAAACAGACTGATCACCACGACAAATTCGACATCTAGAATACATAGCACAATTTACAAATGATATTCAATACATTTTAGGAAAAGAGAATATTGTTGCTGATACACTTTCTCGTATTCCGGATATTAACACAATTTTAGCTAAAGACATAAATTTCCAGACCTTATATGAAGAACAGCAAAAAGACCAAACTCTTCAAAACATAATATCTGATCAAAATTCAAACAGTAATTTAAAAGAAATTGGTATTCCAGTTCTTAGTCTTAATATATGGTGTGATATTTCCCAAAAACCTTTTAGGCCGTTTGTTCCTAAATCTATGAGGAAAATTATTTTTGACAAAATTCACTGTTGATCGCATCCAAGTGTTCGCACAACTAGACGACTGATTCAATCTAAATACTTCTGGCCTAATATGCGCAAAGAAATAAAAAATCGGTCTGCTACTTGTTTAAATTGTCAGAAATCAAAAATTTCCAAATATACAAGAACACCTATACAAAAAATTGAGATACCTTTTGGACGATTTGAACACATTCATATGGATCTGGTTGGTCCATTACCTGTATTAAAAGAAAATCGTTACATTTTAACTATCATTGACAGGCATACACTTTGGCCTGAAGCATATCCGCTTAGGGATATTTCAGCAAATACTATAGCAACAACTTTTGTCTATAATTACATTCCTCGTTTCGGTATTCCACTAAACATAACTGTTGATCAAGGATCACAGTTCACATCAAAGTTATTCACAGAGCTAACTAAGTTATTAGGATCTCATAAAATTCATACAACTCCATACCATCTTCAATCAAATGGAATGATAGAAAGATTTCATAGGGCATTAAAAACAGTTATCACTTCTTCAGATGACTCAATGCACTGGTCTGAAATTCTCCCATTGATTTTATTAGGTTTACGCACATCTTTCAAAGAAGATTTAAAATGTTCTTCGTCGGAATTAGTATATAGACAAACACTTAGATTACCAGTAGGTCGATTCTGTAACTATTTTAACGCCAGGTGTTAGCGTTAACTTCGCTTAACACCATTTTTAACGCTTTTCCGTATTCACTAACTTTGTGTGGTTAGCTGTGGCGAATTATTTTCGAGGTGTTAACAATAGCGTTAATATATTTGCAAGTGTTTTAGCGTTTGGAAAAGTAAAAAAATTAGTTTTGAGTTTTTTGCATGCAATTTAGGGCTAAGTACCTACGCCTGAACACCAGTATTTCCATATTTTATCACTATCAAGAGTCAGCTGTTTAGCGGCGTTAAAGGAGAGTTACAGAATCGCACTTTCGTTAAGAACAAACGCCGAAATTTGGCGATAAGCTTAACGCTCGGCGAGTGGTTAAAAATTACAGAATCGGGCTACAGGTGAACTAGTTGTTTCCAATAATAATGGTAATGAAATAGATAATACGATTGAAATTCTTTCTAAATTAAGAAAATATTTTTCACATGTTAGATCAAAGGTCCTACATCACAACACTGAGTATTCTTCCATTCCTAAAAATTTAGATTCTTGTGAATACGTATTGGTTAAAGTTATTCACAAGTCGAATTTACAATCACCTTATGATGGTCCGTTTAAAGTTATTTCTAAACATGATAAAGTATTCAAAATTCAACATGGAAATACTATTAAAACAATTTCAAAAGATTTACTTAAACCTGCAAACATAACTACAGATACAGTACTTAACACTAACTCATCAACACTTTCAAAAAACAAAAAGAAAATAACATTTAACATAAATTAATTGATCGTTTCACTGGAGGGGGAGTATATGTAGGGTTTTATACTTGCGTTATATATTACTTTTTTAATTTTTAAAATTGTTTTTGGTTCATTGTTGTTAAATGTTAGTTATCAAAATAAAAATATTTCAATTCAATTTTTGTTCTTTCAAAAATAAAATTTTCTGACTTGAAGCTATCGAGACATAAAATATAAAATTATTATTTAATTTAAAATAGTTAATATAATTAACTATATAGATAATATTTTAGCTTTAACGTCTGGCTTTGAAAATGTTTGTGTTATTGGCGACTTCAACCTCAGTAACGTAGAATGGTCAACTATTAAAAATTGTCGGCGGCTTCATCCAACGTCCATAAATACTTTTTCTGAAACATACCTGATTGACGGCTTCTTAAATGTTATCTTAGTCAAAACAACAGCTTTAATAACACTCTTAATAAAATATTAGATCTCATTTTTATTAGCGATAGCATGAATTTTTCTCTCCAGGAATGTCGGGATCCTTTGTCAACCCCGGGTCCGCATGATATTCCGCTTGTTTTACGGTTAGAATTTTATCGGTTTTCTACTTATGTGGAAGATAATCTCTATAGTTTTAGCTTTAAAAACTATGATACTGCGGCCGTTAATACGGCAATTGAGTCTGTTGACTGGGACACGCTTTTTACAGCGATTGAAGTCGCCATTTGCTTTAATATATTTAAGAGTAATTTAAACGTCATTTGTAGTGAGCACATTTCCAGCGTTAAAAAACAAATCTATAAAATTCCTTGGTTCACTAAGGAGCTGAAAAAACTGAAGAATTTGAGAAACAGGTTTTTCAAAAAATTTAAAAAATCAAACTCTCTTTTTTACAAAGAGAAGTATTTGCACTACTTGAAAGAGTTTAAATCTCTGAGCAAAGTCTTAAAAATGAATTATGTTCGTAAGTTTGAGCCCGATATTAAACTGAACCCCAAAGCTTTTTGGCGTTATGTAAAATCTAAAAAGTCCTGTTCTAGTATTCCCTCTGCCATGTTTTATAATGATACACAAGCAGATTTCTCTATAGATGCTACGAATCTCTTTGCGGATTTTTTTAGTTCGAATTTTGAGTCTGACTCTGACATGAGTTGTGATGGCTTTTTACCTTCCGACTCCTCGATTAACTTTGGTGCCCTTGAGCTTTCCTTAGACGATGTTGAAATGAGTATTCGTCAAATCAAATTGTCATCACTGGCTGATGTTGATGGTTTGTCGTCTCACCTTCTAATAAATTGTTCTGCTATTTCCTACCCTTTATGGCTTCTCTTCAACAAATCCCTTTAGCAAGGCGAGTTCACTGAGGCATGGAAGGTAAGTTTTATTACGCCTGTTTTCAAATCTGGCAATAAAAACGATATTGCCAATTATCGACCAATCTCTAAGATTTCCACAGTCTCCAAACTCTTTGAATGTATCGTAAAAAATAAAATTTGTTTTAGCAGTCGGGCTCAAGTTGACACCATTTATACAGATTTTTCCAAAGCGTTTGACAAAGTTAATCGTAGCATTTTATTGTCGAAGTTGAGAGCTTTTGTCTTTCACTCAATTTTTATACCTTTCATGAACATGAAATGGTATATTAACTTTGGCTCGATGTTTGTAATGTTTAGAAATATAACAAATAGACCCACCATTAAGTATACCAAATTGATCCGGACGATGAACACATGACTTGATACAGCCATGCCTGTCTGTCCGTCCGTCCGTCTGTTTGAACGCAAACTAGTCCCTCAATTTTTGAGATACCTGAATGAAATTTGGCACACGGATGTATTTTTGTATTATATTAGACATTTGTCGGATCCGGTATAATCGGGTCACTATAGCATATATCTCCGATACAACCGATCGTTCAGATAAGAGGATTATGGCCATTTCTCCCTCATTTTAAAAGATTAAAACTTGAAACTTGGTGAAATATTTTCTTATGGATATTAAAAGATTTCATGAAAAAATCACCAAGATCGGAGCTATATATAGTATATATCCCATACAACCGATCGTTCAGATAAGAGGATTATGGCCATTTCTCCCTCATTTTGAAAGATTAAAACTTGAAACTTGGTGAGATATTTTCTTATAGATGGTAAAAGATTTGGTAAAAAAAATCAAAAAGATCGAAGCTATACATATATAGTATATATCCCATACAACCGATCGTTCAGATAAGAGGATTATGGCCATTTATCCCTCATTTTGGAAGATTAAAACTTGAAACTTGGTGAGATATTTGCTTAGGTTAGGTTAGGTTAGGTTGCAAGGGCAGGACAGAGTACCTGGACTCTGCCCGACACTTAGGCCACTAAATAGGCCCTTTGTGATACCCTATACGGTGTCCACCCACCTCTATTCCCCAGAGATGCGAGCAAGTCATCCACGACGCCGACAGCAGCTCAGCCGTTTTACAGTCAGCCGATCCAACAACCCTAGAGTATCCGAGTTCAAAGATCTCCCGAAAGCTGAGAAGGACCAGTCGACTCACGCGGTTGCACTACCGTCGACGCCAGGGAAAGACCAACTCCCACCCTGTTCAAGGCAGGGGATCGAACCACTTCGTGGAGTCAATAAATTTAGATATTTGCTTACAGATACTAAAAAATTTGGTAAAAAAAATCGCTAAGATCGGAGCTATATATAGTATATATCCCATACAACCGATCGTTCAGATAAGAGGATTATGGCCATTTATCCCTCATTTTGGAAAATTAAAACTTGAAACTTGGTGAGATATTTTCTTATGGATATTCAAAGATTTCGTAAAAAATCACCAAGATCGGAGCTCTATATAGGATATATCCCATACAACCGATCGTTCAGATAAGAGGATTATGGCCATTTATCCCTCATTTTGAAAGATTAAAACTTGAAACTTGGTGAGATATTTTCTTATGAATATTAAAAGATTTCGTAAAAAAATCACCAAGATCGGATCTCTATATAGTATATATCCCATACAACCGATCGTTCAGATAAGAGGATTATGGTCATTTCCCCCTCATTTTACAAGAATAAAACTTGAAACTTGGTGAGATATTTTCTTCTGGATAGCAAAAGATTTCGTAAAAAAATCACCAAGATCGGAGCTATATATAGTATATAGCCCATACAACCGATCGTTCAGATAAGAGGATTATGGCCATTTATCCCTCATTTTGAAATATTAAAACTTGAAACTTGGTGAGATATTTTCTTATGGATATTAGAAGATTTCGTAAAAAAATCACCAAGATCGGAGCTCTATATAGGATATATCCCATACAACCGATCGTTAGGATAAGAGGATTATGGTATTTATCCCTCATTTTGGAAGATTAAAACTTGAAACTTGGTGAGATATTTTCTTATGGATAGTAAAATATTTCGTAAAAAAATCACCAAGATCGGAGCTATATATAGTATATATCCCATACAACCGATCGTTCAGATAAGAGGATTATGGCCATTTCTCCCTCATTTTCAAAGATTAAAACTTGAAACTTGGTAAGATATTTTCTTATGGATATTAACTCTTTTAAATGACGACTCCTTGATTGACCAGCTATGTGTCTGTATAAAAGGCTCTTGCAGCTCCGGATCGCTCTATATCGTAGCTTCATATATTCCTCCTAGTAGTGATTTTGAACTTTATAAAATGCATGCTGATCGCTTGTCGAAAACAATGTACTAGACGATAACCTATGTATTTTAGGCGATTTTAACTTGAGTAACGTCCTCTGGTCTAATAATGCTTGTAACTTTTGTCTCATGCCATCTAATGTAACAGCCTCTAACGAGACTTATCTTATAGATTGTATTTTAAGTGTTAATTTGAAGCAAATCAATTTATTTTTTAACGAGCTAGGCAAAATCCTAGATCTCATATTTGTCAGTGATAATATTAACTACGTTATTTCTGAGTGCATGTCGCCCATGAGTCAATGTGATAAACATCATAAGGCCATTACTCTAAGCGTTGAGTCTTTTGAATACCTTCCGACTTTTCTAAATGCTAATTATAAAATCATTTTCAAATATGATACCTGTGATTTTGTGAATCTCAATAGTTTATTATTGGATGTCAACTGGTCTGCTCTAATATCAGATTCAAGTATCGATGAGTGCTTTTCCAAATTCAAAATATTTATGCATGAGTTCTGTATGAATAATATTTCCATTAAAAAGAAGCGACCACATAGTATTCCGTGGTACACAAAAGAATTGAAAAAGCTTAAAAACCTAAGAAACAAATTTCACAAACGTTTTCTGCTCACTAATAATATATATTTTTATTATAAATATAAAAACTTTGCTGTCGAGTTCAATCGCCTAGATAAATATCTGTACAATAAATTCATTCGCGGCGCCGAGTGGAGTATTAAAAGTAATCCGAAATATTTTTGGACGTTTATCAAATCAAAAAGATCACGCTCTTTTATTCCATAGTCAGTGTTTCTTGATGATCAGTTCGCTGATGGGCCCAAAGATGTAGCTAATCTGTTTGCTAACTTTTTTAGTTCTAATTTTACTTCTGAAAATGATGTCCCCACATCTAGCTTTCCTTCAAACTTCTCACACCTTAATTTTGGGTATCTCACCCTATCTTCAGAAGACATTGCCAATGGGCTTGCCACACTTAAGCCGTCTTCTCAAACTGATGTTGATGGCCTGTCGGCACTCCTTTTAAAAAAATGTCCTGCTCTAATCGCGCCATTGAAAATTATTTTTAATAAATCTCTTGCGTTAGGAACCTTCATTAATGATTGGAAAGTTGCTCACATAGTCCCAATCTTAAAATCAGGTAAGAAAAACGATGTTCGGAATTATAGACCCATCTCAAAGCTCTCTACCATTTCTAAGCTTTTTGAGTGCATTGTAAAAGATAAATTGTATTTTGCAACCAAATCTCTTATTTGCCAAAATCAACATGGGTTTGTGTCTGGGCGATCCACAGCCACGAATTTAGCTGTATTTGTAGATTACTGTCATACTGCTTTCTCTGCTGGATTCCAGGTTGACTGCGTATATACAGACTTCTCGAAGGCCTTTGACAAAGTTTGTCATGGAGTACTACTTCAAAAGCTTGCTCATATGGGTTTCCATTCCTGCTTTTTGAAATGGATACAATCTTACCTCTCTAATAGACGCTGTGTTGTTACCATCGATGGGGTTTTGTCAGAACCTTTTTTTGCTTCATTCGGTGTCCCGCAAGGAAGCGTTCTAGGCCCTCTACTATTTGTTCTTTTCATAAACGACATAAGTAGTTGCTTTTCATTTGCAAATTATTTACTGTACGCAGATGACCTCAAAATTTTTGCGGTTGTCAAGGATACTTCTGACGAAGTTAAGTTTCAACGTGATATTGACGCAATTCATTCGTGGTGTCTACGTTATAGTCTCTCTTTAAATATTAATAAATGCTTTAAGATGACGTTTGCTAAAATTCTGAATGTTCGTAATACGAACTATAGCATTTCGAATACTTTCCTGCGCAATGTTACTGAAGTAAAAGATCTAGGGGTTATCTTTGACCCGAAGTTGAACTTTAATAATCATGTGGACTTCATAATTGCAAAGTCTTACTCAGTATTTGGCTTTATCCGTCGGAATTCGACTAAGTTTTCTGACCCTTACACTCTGAAAATGTTATTTATAACATTTGTACGTTCGCGTCTTGAGTACGCAGTTTTCATATGGAGGCCCTATAGCCAAGTTTCTATTAAAAGAATAGAACGTATTCAAAAGGTATTTCTTAAATTCGCTCTAAGAACCTTAAAATTCGACGATCCTGTCCCTTCTTATGCTTCGCGTCTCATGCTTATTGACCTACAATCATTGGATAGTCGTAGGTCTATGTTGTCGATGACTTTTATATTCAATATTATTCAAGGCATCCTTGATTGCCCCTCTCTCATGGAAAGGATTACCTTTAATGTTCCTAGGCGTAACCTCCGAGTCACTTACCCTTTTTACTGCAAAAAGGTTAAAACTAAATTCGCCAGTAATGCTCCTCTTGCAAGATCTATGCGAGAATTTAATATTTTGTCTCAAACAATCGTCATTGATTTTTCAATGACCAAAGAGGATAGATATGTAAGACAAAGAGGATAGATAAGTAAGAGACGTCAGTTCGCCAATATGAACGAGTTGCTCGCTGAAAGCTGCTAAAAAATTGGTGCCCGTTTTGTCTCAGGGTTTCGGTCATTTCTTTTGCGCATTTTCGTGAGTTTGACAACTACTCAATTTTTGTTTCCACTCACGGAATTGACATTTGTGGGGAATGAGTAACATTTGTATTTGGAGTATTTAAGTATATATATATTTATTTCGAGCTGTTTGCTACTTGTGAGTATTTATGATGTTGGTGGTATTTGCTTATATTGTGCAAATATTCCTAATTTTCACAAAAATGGACTTTTATGACTTATATTAGGTGAAAAATATGAAATACTATAAACATTTACCAATTTCAAAAAATTTATGGAAAAATACATATGTATATGCAAGAAATAAATTTGCCGCCGGTGAATACCACAAAAATGTTGCTATCATTATTTAGTTGAAATATTGTACAAATTTGGAAAAAATTCTATTGAAATATGTACCTACTGTTGTTTATTTCAGTATTCAATATTATAAATTCAAAATAATCCTATTATGGTAACAAAATGAAAATACGGTTTTGCCGACGGCAACTACAAATACAGGGTGGCTGATGAAAGCCGCTACCAAAAAAAAATTAAATAACTTTTTTTCTATTTAATGAATCTGGTAAATTTTTTTTTTATTTTGCAGATTGACTTTTACATTTAACAAAAATGGATAACTGGGACACTGAAACAAGAATTTGGATTGTCCGCCGCTATCACGCACTGGAGTCCGTAGTTTCGGTTCAAAGAGAGTATAGGCGCACGTTTGGCGGCAATCCTCCGAGCAGATGGACCATAATAAGACTTGTAAACAATTTTGCCGAGCATGGGACAGTCAACAGAAGACCTTACCATCGAAACCCTTCAGTTCGAACGGAGGAAACAATCGCTGCTGTAGCTGCTGCCATACAAAACAATCCACGTGTTTCGACAAGATGCTTATCTGCTCAAATGGGTGTAAGCAGACAATCATTACAGTCAATTATGCACAAAGATTTGGACTTATTCCCATATAAAATTCAAATGGCCAACAAACTGAACGCTGCAGACATGCCGATTCGCTTGGAATTTTGCCAGAAGATGCTTCAAATGGTGGAAGAGGATGGAAACATATTGAACTGTCTTTTCATGTCTGACGAGGCCCATTTCGATTTAAACGGCAACATAAACAAACAAAATTGTCGAATATGGAGTGCTTCCAACCCACAGATACTCCATGAGGCGGAATTGCATCCACTTCGTGTCACAGTGTGGTGTGCAGTTTCATCACGCTGCATTGTCGGGCCCTACTTCTTCGAAGAAAACGGTCACACCGTTACGGTTACTGGAGACCGTTACTTGAGCATGTTGAGAGAGTTTTTCTATCCAGAATTACGCCGAATGAGAATTTCTTTCAACTCTGTGTGGTTTCAGCAAGATGGTGCAGCTCCTCATATAGCCCAACCTGTTATGACAGAATTGCGACGAAAATTTCCCAATAAGCTGATATCCAGAAACTCCACATTCCGTTGGCCACCCAGGTCGCCTGACCTTACTGCACCTGACTTTTTCTTGTGTGGTTATTGCAAACAGGAAGTCTTCAAAGCAAAACCAACAAATTTGAATGAACTAAGGCAATCCATTCGAGAAACAATTGCGGCTATTCCTGTCTCAACTCTCCAAACAGTAATGAACAACTTTTTGGTAAGATGCCGCACATGCATCGACGAGCAGGGGGGGCATTTAAATTCCATTGTTTTTAAAAATAATTAAGCTATATTTAATAAAATTTAATGAGCTTTAACATGAATAAAAGAAAAATGAATTCCATACACTGAAAAAAAAAATTATTTGAGTTTCTTAATGTAGCAAAATTCATCAGCCACCCTGTACAACAAAAATTCAATTTCTTATTAAAAGCTATAAATTCTATTTCTTCGGTTATTTAGTTTATGGGTGACATGGGTATGGGTGGCATGTGCATAATGTACTAGGCAAATTTATTTTAGGTTCAATTTTTGATTGCACAAATCAAATGCAAAAGCACTTGATCGTAGCAAACAAAAATCCACCCTTAAATATATGCGTACGAACGCACTCATGTATGAATGCTTTCAGTTGGACTGGCATTTAGTAAATTTTATGAAAATATAAATATGTACATACACAGGAATGTCGTTGATTTCGTCTTTGATACGAGCTTTGAGTGAAGTCGTCGGTGATCAAAAGTGTTGGCGCACACAGTTTGTTCCTACCTTTCAGCCACTACCAAAAAAATGGAGTAGTTCTTCACTACTTAAGTATTATTAATTTCTGTTTTTTTCTTCCAAAATGGCATGTAACTATCTTAAATTACTTCGGATATTAATTCCATATTCTTATATTAACTTTTGCCTAAGAAAATCATCTAAACTCGCACATAATGTAGATAAGGAGTGAAAAAAGCTAAACTTTTACTACATAGTAGTGTATTCAAAGGATACTTCTGTGCCAGAACGGCCACACTTAAGCCAAAAAAACATGGCTGACCAAATTTGCGACCGAATTTCAGTAACAACAACAAAATCTCATAGGGTTTCTCACGCAAACAAACAAAAGTGACGAAAGCAATATCAGTTGCGCAAATAATCAAACTGCTTATCGAATAAGGACAACTTTTGGTCATATAAGGGAAACTTTCATTAAATAATTAAAAATACTTAGGGAAAGTTTTTCGGAATAATTTTTTTGCAAAAGTTTGGGTCTGTTCCTGGACAATAGCTGAATATTTTTATTTTATTTTTTCTTTAATATACCTAACTACCTGAAGCAAATCAAAGTTTTAATGCCAAGTTTTGTTCGGAAAAATGCCAAAGTGCACAACTGAAAAAACGCTTTCAAGGGAATACCCTTCATATGGATTGAAGTTGGATTTTATAAAATCGACAAAATTGAATATTTTGATTCTTCGACAAATAATTTTATATATTTTTATGAATGAATGATTCAATGAAGTTTTTGTTGTTGCATTTGTAGTTTGTTTCGTAGAATTGGTTTTTGTTGTTGGATTTTTGTGCGTAGAAATGGGTTTTGTTGTTGGACGTAGATTTTGACAAGAATACTTACATACATATATGTATGAATATGCATTTATGCACGTGAGGTGGTTGGTAGCATATTTTTGATAGCTTATTGTTGCAAGAAGTTTGGCATGCACACATATAACATATATTAGGACATTTGCGCAGAAATATTGTGGACCGCGTAGCCGGTGTTGGACCGGAGTGTTCTGCACATAAATACCTTGGATCGAACCCCCTATTTGGGATCGGACCTGGATCATTTTTGGGTTTTTTGCGAATAATTTTTCACTGAAACAAAAAATTGAAAATCCGCTTCCGGATTGTTGATACCGAAGTCAAAACGCGTTGTTTGATACCTCTCCCGATATTTTTGGACGTGTTTTTATGTTTTTATGATGTGAACAAAACATTTATGCATGCATACAAAACTGCAGAGATTTTAGTAATACTACTGCAAATAATATATGAAATGCATATCGGAATTGTTATTAATAACTTTTGCACTTTTCCAATAAGTTACTGGCACATCAAAGCACAATTGGACACTTTTCTAAACACACAAGCCGCCAAACGCACAAACCACATACACCACTTTTTGTACAAACAAGCTAAAATACCTTTGTACGCACAACACTGTCTTCAAGTCTTAAATACTTTAATTTAACATTAATTACCTCACTTTTCTTTGTTATTTTCACTATTTTTCACTAAAGGAAACAATTACCTTTATCTCCCCTTTTTATGATGTGAACAAAACATTTATGCATGCATACAAAATTGCAGAGATTTTAGTAATACTACTGCAAGTAATATATGAAATGCATATCCGAATTGTTATAAATAATGTTGCAATTTTTCAATAATTCGTTTGCATATCAATACACAATTGGATACTTTTATAAACACACAAACACCACACATGCCAACAAACGCACAAACCACATACACCACTTTCCGTTCAAACAAGCAAAACACCTTTGTAAGCCCAACACAGTCTTCAAATTTTAAATCAATTAATTTATCACTAATTAACTTCACTCTTCTTTATTATTTTGACAATTTATTACAGTTTTTCACAATTTTACACCAATTTCATTTAATTTTACCACTTTTTCACTGTTTACAACTTCACTTTGACATTGACTCACAATATTGCTTTTCACTTTTTGACATTTCCGCAAATTAATTTAGCCGACACTCAATTCTTGTTTCAAGATTTTTACTCAAAACTCGGACAGAAAACAAAGAGGAATGGCCGAACCCCTGAGAGCTAACGTCGAGTAGCACACAAAGCAGCGATCAACAAAATGTTGCCATTCGCCGAGTAGCGAACTGACGTCTTTTACATATCTATCCTCTTTGCAATGACCACAGAAGCTTTCGTAATTCTTTTTCGCTCATTATCTATAGATATTTAAACTTGTTCTGAATGCCAGCATATTAATTTCAGTATGTAACTCCACATAACAATGTAATATACTTGTAATCTTTATATAAAATGTATGTACTTTTTGTTAGTAGTCTGTAAGAAACTTTGTTTCATTGACGGTATTACAATAAATAAATAAATAAATAAAAGATTTCGTAAAAAAATCACCAAGATCGGAGCTCTATATAGGATTTATCCCTTACGACCGATCGTTCAGATAAGAGGATTATGGCCATTTATCCCTCATTTTCAAATATTAAAACTTGAAACTTGGTGAGATATTTTCTTATGGATATTAAAAGATTTCGTAAAAAAATCACCAAGATCGGAGCTCTATATAGGATATATCCCATACAACCGATCGTTAGGATAAGAGGATTATGGCCATTTCCCCCTCATTTTACAAGAATAAAACTTGAAACTTGGTAAGATATTTTCTTCTGGATAGCAAAAGATTTCGTAAAAAAATCACCAAGATCGGAGCTATATATAGTATATATCCCATACAACCGATCGTTCAGATAAGAGGATTATGGCCATTTCTCCCTCATTTTGAAAGATTAAAACTTGAAACTTGGTGAGATATTTTCTTATGGATAGTAAAAGATTTCGAAAAAAAGTCAGCAAGATCGGAGCTATATATAGTATATATCCCATACAACCGATCGTTCAGATAAGAGGATTATGGCCATTTATCCCTCATTTTGAAATATTAAAAATTTAAACTTGGTGAGATATTTGCTTATAGATGGTAAAAGATTTGGTACAAAAAACACCTAGATCGAAGCTGTACATATATACAAGGTGGCGCAAAAGTAAGCTTCCGATGTTCAGCATATCGGTTGTGGCACCTGCAGTGTGTGCTGTTGCACCGTCTTGTTGGAACCACATGTTTTCCAATCCCAATTCATCAAGTTGCGGCAAAAAGAACTCGTTGATCATTGCTCTGTAGCGCTCACCATTCACAGTAACCGTTTGGCCCCGACCGATTATTGGTCAAATAAATAGTCAGCAATATTCCGCGTTCTGGAGCAGTGTAGCGTTACATTGTTTATTAACGTGTATTTCGCATGTGTTTACTACACAAATGTCAAAACAGAACTGACTTTAGGGGCCAATCGCAAAATTTATAGCATTTTCTGATAGGAGGATTACTTTTGCGCCACCCTGTAGTATATATCCCATACAACCGATCGTTCAGATAAGAGGATTATGGCCATTTATCCCTCATTTTGGAAGATTAAAACTTGAAACTTGGTGAGATATTTGCTTAGGTTAGGTTAGGTTAGGTTGCAAGGGCAGGACAGAGTACCTGGACTCTGCCCGACACTTAGGCCACTAAATAGGCCCATTGTGATACCCTATACGGTCTCCACCCACCTCTATTCCCCAGAGATGCGAGCAAGTCATCCACGACGCCGACAGCAGCTCAGCCGTTTTACAGTCAGCCGATCCAACAACCCTAGAGTATCCGAGTTCAAAGATCTCCCGAAAGCTGAGAAGGACCAGTCGACTCACACGGTTGCGCTACCGTCGACGCCAGGGAAAAACCAACTCCCACCCTGTTCAAGGCAGGGGATCGAACCACTTCGTGGAGTCAATAAATTTAGATATTTGCTTACAGATAATAAAAAATTTGGCAAAAAAAATCGCTAAGATCGGAGCTATATATAGTATATATCCCATACAACCGATCGTTCAGATAAGAGGATTATGGCCATTTCTCCCTCATTTTCAAAGATTAAAACTTGAAACTTGGTGAGATATTTTCTTATGGATATCAAAAGATTTCGTAAAAAAATCACCAAGATCGGAGCTCTATATAGGATATATCCCATACAACCGATCGTTCGGATAAGAGGATTATGGCCATTTATCCCTCATTTTAAAAGATTAAAACTTGAAACTTGGTGAGATATTTTCTTATGGATATCAAAAGATTTCGTAAAAAAATCACCAAGATCGGAGCTCTATATAGGATATATCCCATACAACCGATCGTTCAGATAAGAGGATTATGGCCATTTCTCCCTCATTTTCAAAGATTAAAACTTGAAACTTGGTGAGATATTTTCTTATGGATATCAAAAGATTTCGTAAAAAAATCACCAAGATCGGAGCTCTATATAGGATATATCCCATACAACCGATCGTTCGGATAAGAGGATTATGGCCATTTATCCCTCATTTTGGAAGATTAAAACCTGAAACTTGGTGAGATATTTTCTTATGGATATTAAAATATTTGGTAAAAAAATCACGAAGATCGGAGCTCTATATAGCATATATCCCATACAACCGATCTTTCAGATAAGAGGATTATGGCCATTTCCCCCTCATTTTAAAAGAATAAAACTTGAAACTTGGTGAGATATTTTCCTCTGGATAGCAAAAGATTTCGTAAAAAAGTCAGCAAGATCGGAGCTATATATAGTATATATCCCATACAACCGATCGTTCAGATAAGAGGATTATGGCCATTTATCCCTCATTTTAAAAGAATAAAACTTGAAACTTGGTGAGATATTTTCTTCTGGATAGCAAAAGATTTCGTAAAAAAATCACCAAGATCGGAGCTATATATAGTATATATCCCATACAACCGATCGTTCAGATAAGAGGATTATGGCCATTTCTCCCTCATTTTCAAAGATTAAAACTTGAAACTTGGTAAGATATTTTACTATAGATATTAAAAGATTTCGTAAAAAAATCACCAAGATCGGAGATATATATAGTATATATCTCATACAACCGATCGTTCAGATAAGAGGATTATGGCCATTTCTCCCTCATTTTCAAAGATTAAAACTTGAAACTTGGTGAGATATTTTCTTATGGATAGTAAAAGATTTCGTAAAAAAATCACCAAGATCGGAGCTCTATATAGTATATATCCCATACAACCGATCGTTCAGATAAGAGGATTATGGCCATTTCCCTCTCATTTTAAAAGAATAAAACTTGAAACTTGGTGAGATATTTTCTTCTGAATAGCAAAAGATTTCGTAAAAAAATCACCAAGATCGGAGCTATATATAGTATATACCCCATACAACCGATCGTTCAGATAAGAGGATTATGGCCATTTCTCCCTCATTTTGAAAGATTAAAACTTGAAACTTGGTGAGATATTTTCTTATGGATAGTAAAAGATTTCGAAAAAAAGTCAGCAAGATCGGAGCTATATATAATGTATATCCCATACAACCGATCGTTCAGATAAGAGGATTATGGCCATTTATCCCTCATTTTGAAATATTAAAAATTGAGACTTGGTGAGATATTTGCTTATAGATGGTAAAAGATTTGGTAAAAAAATCACCAAGATCGAAGCTATACATATATACAAGGTGGCGCAAAAGTAAGCTTCCGATGTTCAGCATATCGGTTGTGGCACCTGCAGTGTGTGCTGTTGCACCGTCTTGTTGGAACCACATGTTTTCCAATCCCAATTCATCAAGTTGCGGCAAAAAGAACTCGTTGATCATTGCTCTGTAGCGCTCACCATTCACAGTAACCGTTTGGCCCCGACCGATTATTGGTCAAATAAATAGTCAGCAATATTCCGCGTTCTGGAGCAGTGTAGCGTAACATTGTTTATTAACGTGTATTTCGCATGTGTTTACTTCACAAATGTCAAAACAGAACTGACTTTAGGGGCCAATCGCAAAATTTATAGCATTTTCTGATAGGAGGATTACTTTTGCGCCACCCTGTAGTATATATCCCATACAACCGATCGTTCAGATAAGAGGATTATGGCCATTTATCCCTCATTTTGGAAGATTAAAACTTGAAACTTGGTGAGATATTTTCTTAGGTTAGGTTAGGTTAGGTTGCAAGGGCAGGACAGAGTACCTGGACTCTGCCCGACACTTAGGCCACTAAATAGGCCCATTGTGATACCCTATACGGTCTCCACCCACCTCTATTCCCCAGAGATGCGAGCAATTCATCCACGACGCCGACAGCAGCTCAGCCGTTTTACAGTCAGCCGATCCAACAACCCTAGAGTATCCGAGTTCAAAGATTTCCCGAAAGCTGAGAAGGACCAGTCGACTCACACGGTTGCGCTACCGTCGACGCCAGGGAAAAACCAACTCCCACCCTGTTCAAGGCAGGGGATCGAACCACTTCGTGGAGTCAATAAATTTAGATATTTGCTTACAGATAATAAAAAATTTGGCAAAAAAAATCGCTAAGATCGGAGCTATATATAGTATATATCCCATACAACCGATCGTTCAGATAAGAGGATTATGGCCATTTCTCCCTCATTTTCAAAGATTAAAACTTGAAACTTGGTGAGATATTTTCTTATGGATATCAAAAGATTTCGTAAAAAAATCACCAAGATCGGAGCTCTATATAGGATATATCCCATACAACCGATCGTTCGGATAAGAGGATTATGGCCATTTATCCCTCATTTTCAAAGATTAAAACTTGAAACTTGGTGAGATATTTTCTTATGGATATCAAAAGATTTCGTAAAAAAATCACCAAGATCGGAGCTCTATATAGGATATATCCCATACAACCGATCGTTCGGATAAGAGGATTATGGCCATTTCTCCCTCATTTTCAAAGATTAAAACTTGAAACTTGGTGAGATATTTTCTTATGGATATCAAAAGATTTCGTAAAAAAATCACCAAGATCGGAGCTCTATATAGGATATATCCCATACAACCGATCGTTCGGATAAGAGGATTATGGCCATTTATCCCTCATTTTGGAAGATTAAAACTTGAAACTTGGTGAGATATTTTCTTATGGATATTAAAATATTTGGTAAAAAAATCACGAAGATCGGAGCTCTATATAGCATATATCCCATACAACCGATCTTTCAGATAAGAGGATTATGGCCATTTCCCCCTCATTTTAAAAGAATAAAACTTGAAACTTGGTGAGATATTTTCCTCTGGATAGCAAAAGATTTCGTAAAAAAGTCAGCAAGATCGGAGCTATATATAGTATATATCCCATACAACCGATCGTTCAGATAAGAGGATTATGGCCATTTATCCCTCATTTTAAAAGAATAAAACTTGAAACTTGGTGAGATATTTTCTTCTGGATAGCAAAAGATTTCGTAAAAAAATCACCAAGATCGGAGCTATATATAGTATATATCCCATACAACCGATCGTTCAGATAAGAGGATTATGGCCATTTCTCCCTCAGTTTCAAAGATTAAAACTTGAAACTTGGTAAGATATTTTACTATAGATATTAAAAGATTTCGTAAAAAAATCACCAAGATCGGAGATATATATAGTATATATCTCATACAACCGATCGTTCAGATAAGAGGATTATGGCCATTTCTCCCTCATTTTCAAAGATTAAAACTTGAAACTTGGTGAGATATTTTCTTATGGATAGTAAAAGATTTCGTAAAAAAATCACCAAGATCGGAGCTCTATATAGTATATATCCCATACAACCGATCGTTCAGATAAGAGGATTATGGCCATTTCCCTCTCATTTTAAAAGAATAAAACTTGAAACTTGGTGAGATATTTTCTTCTGAATAGCAAAAGATTTCGTAAAAAAAATCACCAAGATCGGAGCTATATATAGTATATACCCCATACAACCGATCGTTCAGATAAGAGGATTATGGCCATTTCTCCCTCATTTTGAAAGATTAAAACTTGAAACTTGGTGAGATATTTTCTTATGGATAGTAAAAGATTTCGAAAAAAAGTCAGCAAGATCGGAGCTATATATAGTATATATCCCATACAACCGATCGTTCAGATAAGAGGATTATGGCCATTTATCCCTCATTTTGAAATATTAAAAATTGAAACTTGGTGAGATATTTGCTTATAGATGGTAAAAGATTTGGTAAAAAAATCACCAAGATCGAAGCTATACATATATACAAGGTGGCGCAAAAGTAAGCTTCCGATGTTCAGCATATCGGTTGTGGCACCTGCAGTGTGTGCTGTTGCACCGTCTTGTTGGAACCACATGTTTTCCAATCCCAATTCATCAAGTTGCGGCAAAAAGAACTCGTTGATCATTGCTCTGTAGCGCTCACCATTCACAGTAACCGTTTGGCCCCGACCGATTATTGGTCAAATAAATAGTCAGCAATATTCCGCGTTCTGGAGCAGTGTAGCGTTACATTGTTTATTAACGTGTATTTCGCATGTGTTAACTACACAAATGTCAAAACAGAACTGACTTTAGGGGCCAATCGCAAAATTTATAGCATTTTCTGATAGGAGGATTACTTTTGCGCAGTAACCGTTTTTCACCGACCGATTATTGGTCAAATAAATAGTCAGCAATATTCCGCGTTCTGGAGCAGTGTAGCGTAACATTGTTTATTAACGTGTATTTCGCATGTGTTTACTTCACAAATGTCAAAACAGAACTGACTTTAGGGGCCAATCGCAAAATTTATAGCATTTTCTGATAGGAGGATTACTTTTGCGCCACCCTGTAGTATATATCCCATACAACCGATCGTTCAGATAAGAGGATTATGGCCATTTATCCCTCATTTTGGAAGATTAAAACTTGAAACTTGGTGAGATATTTTCTTAGGTTAGGTTAGGTTAGGTTGCAAGGGCAGGACAGAGTACCTGGACTCTGCCCGACACTTAGGCCACTAAATAGGCCCATTGTGATACCCTATACGGTCTCCACCCACCTCTATTCCCCAGAGATGCGAGCAATTCATCCACGACGCCGACAGCAGCTCAGCCGTTTTACAGTCAGCCGATCCAACAACCCTAGAGTATCCGAGTTCAAAGATTTCCCGAAAGCTGAGAAGGACCAGTCGACTCACACGGTTGCGCTACCGTCGACGCCAGGGAAAAACCAACTCCCACCCTGTTCAAGGCAGGGGATCGAACCACTTCGTGGAGTCAATAAATTTAGATATTTGCTTACAGATAATAAAAAATTTGGCAAAAAAAATCGCTAAGATCGGAGCTATATATAGTATATATCCCATACAACCGATCGTTCAGATAAGAGGATTATGGCCATTTCTCCCTCATTTTCAAAGATTAAAACTTGAAACTTGGTGAGATATTTTCTTATGGATATCAAAAGATTTCGTAAGAAAATCAAAAAGATCGGAGCTCTATATAGGATATATCCCATACAACCGATCGTTCGGATAAGAGGATTATGGCCATTTATCCCTCATTTTCAAAGATTAAAACTTGAAACTTGGTGAGATATTTTCTTATGGATATCAAAAGATTTCGTAAAAAAATCACCAAGATCGGAGCTCTATATAGGATATATCCCATACAACCGATCGTTCGGATAAGAGGATTATGGCCATTTCTCCCTCATTTTCAAAGATTAAAACTTGAAACTTGGTGAGATATTTTCTTATGGATATCAAAAGATTTCGTAAAAAAATCACCAAGATCGGAGCTCTATATAGGATATATCCCATACAACCGATCGTTCGGATAAGAGGATTATGGCCATTTATCCCTCATTTTGGAAGATTAAAACTTGAAACTTGGTGAGATATTTTCTTATGGATATTAAAATATTTGGTAAAGAAATCACGAAGATCGGAGCTCTATATAGCATATATCCCATACAACCGATCTTTCAGATAAGAGGATTATGGCCATTTCCCCCTCATTTTAAAAGAATAAAACTTGAAACTTGGTGAGTTATTTCCTCTGGATAGCAAAAGATTTCGTAAAAAAGTCAGCGAGATCGGAGCTATATATAGTATATATCCCATACAACCGATCGTTCAGATAAGAGGATTATGGCCATTTCCCCCTCATTTTAAAAGAATAAAACTTGAAACTTGGTGAGATATTTTCTTCTGGATAGCAAAAGATTTCGTAACAAGTCAGCAAGATCGGAGCTATATATAGTATATATCCCATACAACCGATCGTTCAGATAAGAGGATTATGGCCATTTCCCCCTCATTTTAAAAGAATAAAACTTGAAACTTGGTGAGATATTTTCTTCTGGATAGCAAAAGATTTCGTAAAAAAGTCAGCAAGATCGGAGCTATATATAGTATATATCCCATACAACCGATCGTTCAGATAAGAGGATTATGGCCATTTATCCCTCATTTTGAAATATTAAAAATTGAAACTTGGTGAGATATTTTCTTAAGAATAAAACTTGAAACTTGGTGAGATATTTTCTTCTGGATAGCAAAAGATTTCGTAAAAAAATCACCAAGATCGGAGCTATATATAGTATATATCCCATACAACCGATCGTTCAGATAAGAGGATTATGGCCATTTCTCCCTCATTTTCAAAGATTAAAACTTGAAACTTGGTGAGGTATTTTCTTATGGATAGTAAAAGATTTCGTAAAAAAGTCAGCAAGATCGGAGCTCTATATAGCATATATCCCATACAACCGATCTTTCAGATAAGAGGATTATGGCCATTTCCCCCTCATTTGAAAAGAATAAAACTTGAAACTTGGTGAGATATTTTCTTCTGGATAGCAAAAGATTTCGTAAAAAAATCATCAAGATCGGAGCTCTATATAGTATATATCCCATACAACCGATCGTTCAGATAAGAGGATTATGGCCATTTCTCCCTCATTTTCAAAGATTAAAACTTGAAACTTGGTGAGGTATTTTCTTATGGATAGCAAAAGATTTCGTAAAAAAGTCAGCAAGATCGGAGCTCTATATAGCATATATCCCATACAACCGATCTTTCAGATAAGAGGATTATGGCCATTTCTCCCTCATTTTCAAAGATTAAAACTTGAAACTTGGTGAGGTATTTTCTTATGGATAGTAAAAGATTTCGAAAAAAAGTCAGCAAGATCGGAGCTATATATAGTATATATCCAATACAACCGACCGTTCAGATAAGAGGATTATGGCCATTTCTCCCTCATTTTGAAAGATTAAAACTTGAAACTTGGTGAGATATTTTCTTAAGAATAAAACTTGAAACTTGGTGAGATATTTTCTTCTGGATAGCAAAAGATTTCGTAAAAAAATCACCAAGATCGGAGCTATATATAGTATATATCCCATACAACCGATCGTTCAGATAAGAGGATTATGGCCATTTCCCCCTCATTTTAAAAGAATAAAACTTGACACTTGGTGAGATATTTTCCTCTGGATAGCAAAAGATTTCGTAAAAAAGTCAGCAAGATCGGAGCTATATATAGTATATATCCTATACAACCGATCGTTCAGATAAGAGGATTATGGCCATTTATCCCTCATTTTCAAAGATTAAAACTTGAAACTTGGTGAGGTATTTTCTTATGGATAGTAAAAGATTTCGTAAAAAAGTCAGCAAGATCGGAGCTCTATATAGCATATATCCCATACAACCGATCGTTCAGATAAGAGGATTATGGCCATTTATCCCTCATTTTGAAATATTAAAAATTGAAACTTGGTGAGATATTTTCTTAAGAATAAAACTTGAAACTTGGTGAGATATTTTCTTCTGGATAGCAAAAGATTTCGTAAAAAAATCACCAAGATCGGAGCTATATATAGTATATATCCCATACAACCGATCGTTCAGATAAGAGGATTATGGCCATTTCCCCCTCATTTTAAAAGAATAAAACTTGACACTTGGTGAGATATTTTCCTCTGGATAGCAAAAGATTTCGTAAAAAAGTCAGCAAGATCGGAGCTATATATAGTATATATCCTATACAACCGATCGTTCAGATAAGAGGATTATGGCCATTTATCCCTCATTTTCAAAGATTAAAACTTGAAACTTGGTGAGGTATTTTCTTATGGATAGTAAAAGATTTCGTAAAAAAGTCAGCAAGATCGGAGCTCTATATAGCATATATCCCATACAACCGATCTTTCAGATAAGAGGATTATGGCCATTTCTCCCTCATTTTCAAAGATTAAAACTTGAAACTTGGTGAGGTATTTTCTTATGGATAGTAAAAGATTTCGTAAAAAAGTCAGCAAGATCGGAGCTATATATAGTATATATCCCATACAACCGATCGTTCAGATAAGAGGATTATGGCCATTTCTCCCTCATTTTGAAAGATTAAAACTTGAAACTTGGTGAGATATTTTCTTAAGAATAAAACTTGAAACTTGGTGAGATATTTTCTTCTGGATAGCAAAAGATTTCGTAAAAAAATCACCAAGATCGGAGCTATATATAGTATATATCCCATACAACCGATCGTTCAGATAAGAGGATTATGGCCATT